>JAOXNZ010000044.1:15610576-15625213 GCA_028566095.1 Kryptolebias brasiliensis | reverse complement strand
TTATCTAATTGAGACTCATTAAAATAGGGATTATAATGCTATGGTCTAAAAGCAAGCTTTTTGCCAAAAGCAACCATCTTCTTTGACATCAAATTTGTTGTTATTGTGCTGAAAATACAACTTAAAAAAAACCGTTTTTCTGCCCTTTTATAAATTAGCTTCATTATTAAATGCTTTGAAAATTTTGTGCTTATTTAATCCTTTATTCTTCATATTGTATGGTTAAAATGACACAGACTGACATCCAACCAAACTACCTTTGTCCAATCAAACACTGGATGTTGTGCAGAAATAGTTGTTATATATTTTGGTCTTCTTCATGTGGCAATGTTGATAGAAAGTAAAGCCAGTTTTAAAGCTGTCTGATTTAAACATCATTGAGGAGATGTACTGTCTGCAATGTCTATAGTAAAACTTATGTAGTTGAGTTTTTTTTTCTAGATTTACTATCTGAAATGATAAATAATAATAAATTAATAAGAATAAATTAATGAAGCAGTTCGCTAGAAGACTTTAATGTCCACGCAAAGGAATATAATCAATATCAAGGGAGTTCTAAATCTCCTTATTGGTTTGAAGTCATTACTTAAAAGAAAATTGCAAAACATTTTCCACAGCACCACTCATCCATCTGCATTTTTACATACAACCATCACTGGTTTAGATATATCCTTTCTGACTCTTTCTGTCTCATCCTCACTTACATTGGAGATCTTCATCATTATAATAACACAGAAGCCACATGGTATGTAGGAACACAATCCAGCAAACATTCCACGTCAATGTCTTAGGAAAGGTGGAAAGGTTTGTGTGATGTTCACCAATTTTGTCATTATTATGTTAACACAAAATCAGTTGAATTCTAGTGAAATCAAGCCAGAACATCTCTCAACAGTTACATTTTTTCTGTCACCTTTTGGATTCTCAGATAAAATGATTTGTAAAAAATGATTACTTTTTACAGTCTCCATCTCTAGTGCCTGCACTTCCATTGCTCCTCTCTCAGACTGAGCAAGCCATATGGCAAAGCACCCCCTTACTCCTGTGTGCTCTCCATTCTACCTCCCATCTTACCAACACAGAGACTCACTCATACAGGAAAAAAAGTAGAGTGAACCATGGGGATACTACAACGCCTGGTACAATATGGTTTGCTGGGTGGTGGACCGGAGCAGATGTCTCTCAGTTTCCCTCTGTCTCTCTCATACTGAACCCTCTTGGTGGTGTGTGATGTCAAGCAAGGCCAGGGCACTACTATGGGCACTGTGGCACTCCACATTGACTAAAATGTATTCATATAGACATTATCTCTGGAGATTAAGCATCTCTGCGGTGTCGGCAGGACGAGGTCAGAGTTGGCTGGTAACAAGGAGCAGCAGCACATGCACAGGGCAGACAATAAATCTTTCCTATGTGCCAACAGACCCATGAACCAACAACTCACTGAGTGCTTTGTTTTTTAAATGAGCCAAGTTGACCTTAGCGGAACATTAATGCACATTTCAGATGCAAAGACATTCTGTTGCAGCAGAAACATAATAATATAAAATAAAAATGTTGCTCCTGGCAATCTAACAGAGAAAAGAGTAGTGCGAGAGACGATTCACTGCTATGCTGTTCACCTTTTATTCTGGGTAAAGAATTAATTTGAGCTTTTAAATGGTAACTGATGTTTGCCTTAAAGATACACAGCCATTGCAATGATACTCAATATGAATGTTTTACATAAGGCAATCTTACTGACATCTGCAGTAATATGCCCATTGGATCACTAGCTGAGAGCTTACAATAAATTAAAAAAAAGTTGCCATTGTAGGAGGCTGATATCTCAGGACATAAAAGCACTGTCATAATAGAGTGGGAAAACACTGTTCTTGGTGGTCAGATATTAGATCTACTTTTGATCCATTTGGAGTTTAAATTGTGTTTCACAGTGACAAAGAAATGAAGCTGTCAAGATAAAAGCAGCTAATGAAAAACTGCCATAGTAGTGTTGATGTTGCAAATGTCTATGGTATGTCCAGTTGTCACTGGCAGATGTGTGCTATGCCGCATAAGCGTGAAGCACAGTGCCCCCATCAGGCAAAGTGCTTCACACAGTTTTCTGAAGACCCAAATTAAATAAATAGTGACAAGCTTGCTTTCTTTATTAGGGGTTTTGACTGACAACAATATTTTTTTCACCCATTATACATCAGATCTCCTCAGTGACTGTGTTGTCTTCTTCTGGTATGAATGTCCATTGTCAAATTAGCCAAGCTTTCAAAACCTCATCAAAGATCCCTGGAAAGGCCAGGAGCTAGAATAGTCAGTATGTGCCAAGATGAAACAATGAATGAAGGGGACACCAAAGGAGCCCCATCAAAAGCAACAATAAACTTCATTTTCCACACAAACCCTCATGATTTAAGGCCAAGGTCAAACAAGCCAGAATGAAGACCTCCCAGCGGCAAATGGTCAGCCTTTGATCAGGCTCGTCATTTCTGTCATGAAGGTGACACACACAATCAGACCCCAACGACTTGCCAGTGCTTTAGGTTTGGGCTTCCTTTCATAGTATCTACTTAATCTCTAGTATAAAACTAGAAGAAATCTATTATGTAGTCATGTTAGCCTCATAAAATGAGGTCATGCCCTGGGGTAGATCTGCTGTTTTGGTATCTTTGCAGAGCTTCTCCCTTTTGCCATACCTTAATGTCTTTTCTATGGCTTATCACAGAGACAGACAGTTTCATACGAAGTGATTGAGAGTGCTGAGAAGAGGCAAATCAAAAGTAGCAACCACAGAAGTGTGGTCCTTCCTGGTAGCCTTGAGTCCATCAAGACCATCCCATGTACCACAATCCTCTCTTCTTCTCAGTCTCCTCTTCTGTAGCTTTTCAACTAAAGCAAAACAGGTTGACAGTCAAGTTAATTAAGATTTTAATCCAGGGTGAAAATGTCAATGGAACAACATGTAAGAAAGGCAAGCTGAGGCCTTCCAAGACAGGATAGAAAAAGAGAAAGGACATTTGAATGTGCTCTATTCAACATGCAACAACATTTTTCCCACATCCTCCCAGAGGTCAGATGGAGTTATTCACTTTTTTTTTTGAGCGATTAAATAAGCTTGACTAGAGTTCCTTTTTCACCCAGCTAACAGCTCAGTTCAATGCCATCTACAGCCGAAATGATGAGTTCATTTCCAAACACAGAATGCATAATCAAAAGCCATGTCTGATGTTGTAAACATGAGGAAACAAATTGCGTGCGATGGAAGGGAAGCGACAATCCATGACTGACTAGAGGAAAAGAAGGGTGAAATTGACTTGGAAACATTTGAATGCCTCAACTTAAAAATTCTTTCGCAACTCAGCTTCAAAATAGGACAGCTTGCAACAGTTGATGTGTTTAGAGATTAAATATGAGTCTACACAAAGGGTGATTCATTCTTTGTGTTTCTCCACTTAGTTCTGAATCAGATTCACAGACTTTTCTCTATCAGAGTGTCCCTGGGTTCAGTATAGCCAAACCTGAGACCTTCTGAGTAATGAAGTTGGATTGAAAATACGAGCCATCCGTCCCACTGGCCTGATATCAGATCAGGCAGCAGCCTGCAGGAGAAACAGGGGCCTATCCCATATTAGGAGGGTTCACCTACGTGGCAGGGTGTGTATGGTGGAATAAGTGGGACATCTCCCAGCAGGCTGTAACAGCACTGGCCAATAAATGATAAAAGAGCAGGACTAGTCCCAATGCTGCCTTATTGAAGTTTACCTTTGTACATTCACACTGAATCCCAATTTGCCATTCCTGCATTTTTTCCAACTTATAACATCTCCCATCTGGAAGTCTTGGGACCATCAGACATATCTAGAACACTTTTTACCTGTCTGGCCTTCATCAGTGAAGATAAAGGAGATTAAACTGAATTGTAAGATAACTGCAACTAAGAAAAGAAGAAAAAGAAAAAAAGGTCTGTACTATGTCTTGTAAATGCTAATATGAGGACTGAACAAACTCCTAAATATTTTGTAAAAGCCAAAACACTAGCCCGGCACACATTTTTAAAGTATTTGGGATGAGAAATTGATACTTGTCTGGTTTTAGACCCCTTGGAGTCACTTTACAGGCTCTTAGCCTAAGATTAAAGGCCCAGATCTTTAATCACTGTAGATCAACTATTTTTATATCATAGCTTCTTGCAGATGTAACATCTTCCTCCTTCTGCTGTGATGAGCAAAATGTTTAATTAGACTGTTATTAAGCTTTTATCCCTCCTGGACATGCTCATGGAGGACTGTCAGCATGACATGGGAATGGGATAAAATGTAATGAATTGCTGTGTTTTGAACACTCGCTGTAGACAAAGTGCATGATGCACAATTGTTAGTAAAATGAAAATAGGGTTTCCTTAAGTGACTTTTTTTATCTTGACAGTCTATTAAATAGTATGTCTAACTGGTAAAGATAAAAACCTCACAGAGATTTATGTATTCCATAATTATAATCTTAATCCAGAAAAAAATAAGTGTACACACATAAACACCGGGTTCATGTTTTTGATAATAATTAAAAAAATAGAAACCAAAGATGAATTAATTGGGCAAACTCAGTGCCAGCAAGTGCTAATGCAAGTACACATTCCTTCTGCTTGATTAGAGCTGAGCAGACATAAGCCTGATAATACACTGACCCATTCGGTTGACCTGAAAAACTTTAATCATATTTGCTCTGATTCCCAAACATAAGCACTTTAACTTTACTCGGATATGCAAATCTGACCTCATACCAGCACCTACAAGACAAATTCCCTGTGATGTGTGTTTTGCTATTCGGTTCAGCTCAATACCTTTCCATTTAATATGCTGCCAAGTTAATCAACGCTGGTTGAAACCCAAGAGATCACAGGCATTTTAGCTCCTGATGCGCCTTGTGTTCCTCGAAGGTAGCGGCTGCTGGATCTCTTGTGTTCATTATGGAAAAAAAGAGCTCACTTTAATCAGCCTGGGAGTCAATCATCATAAGGACATACTGACACACACACACGCACACCAATCTGCCTGAACACTCACATATAGTGGGTTATCAATACAATTGCAGCCAAGCATACAAAGAATAGGAAGAACTCTTGCACTTTATGATCTTATGTACGGTATACATTTATAGCTGTAGAAAGTTATTTTTTGTGTTTGTTTTGGTTGTTGTTGTTTTTAACTTCCAGTCTAATAGTACAAGTACAATACAAGAGATTGTATGAAAATGTGTGAACAGCACTTTAAAAACAGGTTTAATGGACACACAGTTGTCACATAACTAAAGCATGGTAGCTGCCTTGGCCATTGAAATAGAGACAGGCTGAAAAAAATTAGATTTGGTGACAGAGCATTTTTAGGACTGTATAAATATTGGACATTTGTGTTAAAATATTTGTCAGTTGGATGTAGTTAAATATTTGCGTCTGTATCTACGGGCCTGCATTGTGTCACTTTGGAAGTTTGTGTCTGTTAAGGTGACTCTGTGAGTGTTTGTGGTGTGTATGTGTTTGTGTGTGAATGCATGCCAATCTCTTTGGCTTGTAGACAGGCGTACACAGATTTAATCACTCCCCAGGCAGAGTGTGGGGGAGGCAGAGGAGGCTGTGAGGCAGATAGGAACAGACAAACGCGACAAGGCGAAAGAAGGCGGCGGCAAGCTCAACCCGTATCCCAGCGCTGCTGCACAATAAATACAAACTTGTAGACGTAACTGCTATGATGTACACCTGCACAAACACATTAATACATTGTTTATGCACTTTAATGCCACAAATACTCAGCTATACATCTATTGATTTGCTTTACTTGCTTGTTCCTGTACAGCGTCACAGGGATCTGGTACCTATCTCCAGGTCATACGTGTAACTTTGCCTTTGTATATTTGGGGCTATTTGCAGGCTGAATGAACATACTGTATACATTTAGTCCTAGCCTGAGGTCACTAATGGAGAACGGGGTGGTAATGGGCCTGGTTATGTAATCTCATCAGGCCTAACTCAATAAGGTAAAGGTCAGTCTGTCCCCTGTAGACTTCTGTCCCTGCTTTGACCTGCTGAGAGACAAACAATGGCACCATAACCTCTTGGCCCTGGCATCTAAACAAGAAGATGTTTTAACTGTTGTTTTTTGGCATGTATGAAGGCTGTGAGACTACAGTAGATCTTTTGCCAAAGACCTTCCTAATATAGCAGTGTTTACTGTTTTAATCTCTATCTATGTGCAACTGATTCATCGCTTCAAAAAAGATAAGTAGACCTTGTGGTGTGTACAGGACTTTATGTATGCATCAGTCAAATTTACAACACATCTATATCTTATCAATTGTCGGTTTGTTTTTACTGCTATAATTTCTTGAGTTAGGGTAAAACTAATGTTACCACATGCTGTTTCTATACATCTTTCAAGCACTGTTGGAGCCCTGATTAGAGTTTTGGAAGATACTGCTTTTGCTCTTAAATGCACTGAGACAAAAAAGAGAACGTGTGATGAGCTGCAAGTCTCTTTAAAAGTTATGTTTAACAATAAAAGTGCCACAACAGAGTTTATATCAAACATTGTCTCCCACAACAGTCACAAGTGTCAGATAGCTTTTATTGTCTGCTGTGATACAGCTCTTATTGCAGCACTGCCTGAATGTCATCTTAAGCCACAAACGTATGTTTGTCTAATGTGCTCGGATGTTTGTGACCAATTCAGGCATGCTATTTTTGATCCTATAGAGACAGCTTATCATAAGGTTTCTCGATTTTGTGCTTTAATCAGTGTTCTGTCTTATGGAAGATGAGAACTGCTATACCTGCTTTTATTATTTTAATGCGATTTTAACAAATTCACGAGATAACAGAAAAGTCAAGCTAGTTTTATTTTTTTTATCTCAGAGAAACAATCTTTATTTTCTTAAAACAATAAGGTGATCATGGAGTGAAAATAAGTGACTACACCCAGTGTTACAGCCAGTTTCATCATTTAGTATTACTGTTGTGACACTTGTATATTTTCAATAACACCAATGGGTTGATCAGTGATGAATGTTCCTTAATGTGACATTTTCAGCTTGAATCAGGTGCCAGAATGACTGTCCTGACTTCTGATGAAGAAGTAACCTTTCTGTTTATTTGAGATTTTGAAGTAATTTGTAGTTATCACAAGAACATGAACTTCTCTAAGTCAAAATAAATATTTACATTAACCCATTATGTCAAGGGAACAAGTTCCATTATTTAAAAAAAAGAAAAAGTTGTTAACTTCATCAGAATAATAATATTAAATAAATCATAAATATTATTAATAATAATAACAATGATTGTATGTCCTCTCTTAGCTTCCATACACTCTAATCTACCGAAATAAGTTGTTAATTTTTCTGTGGCACATATTTATAGGCTACCCAACATGCTATGAATCAATGTTTTCTTTAAACAGAAAAATCTCCACCTTTCATTTAAGTGTTCAAAAAATCTTATTTAATAGTCTGTTTTCTAGTTTTTCATAGGATTTAGATCATTTTTAAGTTTAGTTTTTCTCTTCTCTTCAACACTGAAGCAGGGCTTTGAAGAGTATTAAAGGTCTTTCACTCTGTGCTCTAGGATTTTTTTTTAGCACAGCTTGTGAAGTATTCTCATCCAGTCGAAGTCACAGTTCACAAACAAGAGGTCCTCCTTTTGAGTAAATATATTTTCAAATGCAATTAATTGTAGAGTCCCTTTTGGCTCCATTTGCTGATGCATATTTTTTTCTCCTTTTTCTACTCATTCTTTTTCTGTGTGATATTTGATCATTTAAAAGATGTAATTCAAAGATTTAGTCAGTTATCAAAACATGTTTTGCAGTGAAGACTTAAATATGGTGCGATTTGTTCTGGGGTTTTTTTGATTTACTTTTTTTGTTTTTCATAGTGTTTTAGGAAATGTTTCTAGATTATTATTAGTACTAGTAGTAGTATTAGTAATGTGATTTTATGTATTGCACAATAAAAATAAAAAGAACTTGATTTTTACTTGCCTTTTTTTTACTTCAAAGCTCTGCTTCTTATGAGCAAAGTCTAACAGAAATTTGTTTTTTGTGTATATACAAATCTAGTTTCACTGAAGATCTTAAAGACAAATTAAATGAGACATGTAATGCTGATGAGTTCAGCTTTCCTTTGCGTTGCTTTTCAAGAGCAGCTTTGTATTCACTTTCTGTGCAAAGATAAACTTCATTTGATCACTAGCATTCTCTTCATGTTGAACAGATCCTGTTATTTGTTCCAGACCTACATAGTAATTTGGACTATTTAATCAGAAATACTATTTTATTAAAAATAACTCACTCTTCTGCAGGTCTAAGATTCAATAAAAAAATAGAGTAGAGTTGGTTAAAGACAAAGTGTATTTTTCAGCTGCAGCCCATGGTTCTTTCTCAAAACTGTCAAAGTCTCCCTGTGCTTTCTATTTTGATTCAACTTGTAACTGCTTGAAAAAAGTTCTATTGACAAGAAACACATTTGATTCATAAAATGCAAAAAGACTGTAGTATTGAAAGATAGACAAATTACTACAACAACAACAATGTAAAAATCAATGAACGAAGATAATATTCACTTTCTCTGACAGTCTGACTTCTTCTATCACAGTCGTTTGTGGGTTGGCACCAGTGTTTGACAGAATCAGACCATGTGATCAATCAGCATAGCTGTGACAATGAAGACCAAACAGGTGAAAGATTGCACACAGAAAAATGCACAGTGGAAAACTGAGACTATCAGCAGTATTAAATCCAGGACTTTCTGTCTGTAACATACGCACACGCTGCAAAAAAGAAAAAAAAAAGAAAGCTAAAAAGTGTAGTAACTGAAAGGGTAACAGCTGTAATGTTTTCCCCTAAAAGCCATCTCCTTTAGTCTTGGTTTTCTGACATGGCAGGCTTCCAGGATGAGGAAGGAGCTTAAAAAGTGACCTGGGAGTCTCCCAGTGAAATGCCTCTAATCAGCCTCAAGGGGTTTAGCATCCTCACTGGGTTCTGGCTGAGCTGGGAGCAGTGGCCTGGCACACTGCAGTGCTGACAGACTTACTTCCCAGACATCAATACCTAGACTTCTTTTAAAGTGTGATATGTTGAAAGCCTGACAAGGAATTTTACTTCTAAATTCCCAGGGAGGAGAATTTTTATTTTTATTTATTTATTTTTTTCCTCTAACTTGACTTTCTGGTGAAACAGCCTGACATATTGTGTGTGAACATACAGTATGTGGCTAGGAGTGTTATGTTGCGTTCAATTACATCAGCCATATCTTCATCAAGGTCTAAAAATACTGGGACATTCCGTGTTCAATATTTGCACAAATAATGTAACTAGAGCCTTGCACCCATCAAACCCTTATGTGACCTAAAACCTAAGGTTTTCTGAGCAAGAAGCCCTTCAGAGAATATGGTAGAAGGCAATGAATTGTGATCATTCAGCCAACTTAAACTAAATATAGCTGTGTTTTAGTTAATTTCCTTCCAAGGTTTTCACAAATCAGTGTATATCCTTTTGTTGTCGTACACAGCAAACTAGACATCTGCCTTCCCTGTGGGCAAACTTAAAAATAAAAATAAAAAAAGTATTGCCAAAACTACCTGTTTTTTAGACAGGCTTGTGCTTCTGCAAAACTATCTCCACCATCCATCCCATCTGACATCTGGCACCGGCTGACTGGGCAAAGCTGAGCCCGGCTCAGCTCCATAGCTTTAGGGGAGGTCAACAATTGGGGGCTGAGCACTGGGCCGTCAGGGAGGTTGTTCTGCATACTGAGCAGCCTGATTAGGCAGAGGAGCACAGAGAGGCTACAGCTTTAGAGGGGCAGTGGGAAGACAGGTGTGACAGCACACACCCTTGCAGCTTTGTGCCACCAATGACTGGGTGTACATTAAAAACTCAAAGACCATTTTTACTTTATGTAGAAGATTATTCAGGGTAAGATGTTATTTTTGTTTGTTTTTTTGTTTTTTTGAGACCAGTGCCATCAAATAAAAAAAGATTAGGTTAAGACAGAATCATTTTTTTTTTCTTAAAACACTTAGATATCTGCACTAGATTGCTCACTTTAGCAAACACTGCATATGTTGTCCTTATAATAAGAGTAAACTGAATGAGACAATAAGCCCATTACAAGGCAGGTTTACACCTAGAAAAGTAACACATCCCTGGCTCTGCCTCTGTGAACACATCGCCTGGGTGATGGATAAGTTGTTCAATATCTCCCCATTCTGTCTCACCCTACCAGTCAATCTAATCGCACCAACCTGCACCAAAAATCACTCATCTTCGTGGAACATGGCCAGGTGCAAAATGGTAACTGATGAGTGTTATTGGGGTAAAAAGTTAAATCAGAGGGATTTAAATCAGCCCGTGATTGGGGAAATTGTTGCTGCAATACGGGTGTGGGGGTTTATGAATCGTTTCTGAGATTACTTGAGAGATTATTGAGATTACTTGTGATTTTATTTTCACTGTGTCTACTCGGTCCGGTGAAGTTAACAGTGACTGTGATGACTAAAGATGCAAACCTATATATGATTCCTGATATGAAAAGTATTTGTTCAGTGACCAATTTGTACTTTTCTCATATAATTCCCCATGGCTCATTGTTGTTAACATTACAAACAGATCTATGCATGTCCACACACAACTATGTACACTTGGACACCCACACATGTAGGAGGAAAGTGACTTAATACTCCAAAGAGCAGGAGAAAGAGAGCTGGAGTAGGAGAGGTAGAGGGGTCAGCCATCCACTGAGATGATAATGAAAGAATAATAATAGAGTACAGGATGAAATTACTGAGCTTTACCCACAATATCTTCTCTCATTAGCTCCAGCACTAATGTTGCCGTTTATGCTTGTGTTCTACACCAGCTCCCCCTAATTAGGAATGGGCTTCTAAAAATAACTGGCAAACTAAATAGTGGCGTGAAAGTACATGCAAATCTGTTGATGTAGAGGAATAATGGTGGCAGGGTAGAGGAGGAGTGGGGAGGGGATTAGTGGTGTGCTGCAGACTAAAGTAATTGAGTTGGGTAGTGTTGACACCAAGGTGCAGTCAGAGTGCCCATGTTGTGGAACATGCTGTGTGCGTGCGTTCGACAAGGCTCAGGCAGCACTTTTTTTTTCTGTGGTTTGTGTCATGGTAAAGGTGTTAGCTCTGGATAAAAGGGTGGAAAGATACTAATCCCTGCTTTAGCTCAGAAAAGAGGAACAGGGTGGAATCTTCCTCCTGTGAAACAGCATGGACAATCTGTTGCAACACCTGAGCAGGGCACAGTACGGACAGAACTAGGGCACAGGGCCTGGCACCGCTCTGATGAGGGACTGACAAGCATCAGTTACGACTACAAATAGAAAACATAACTTGTGTCGAAAGTGATAAAAAAACTAATGAAAACACCACTTGCTATGTAAGAATCACTATTAATACAAAAAAGAAATGGGCAAATGTATACAAAACAAAATAGTTTGTGGATTCACTTTGTGCTTAATTGCAAGACCTGTGTGACGCAGACTTGTTCAGAAATTATTCAATCTTGCAGTGTGTAAAGAATGACAATGCATGTGCTATGAAAAAAAAAATTAAAAAATTCAAACTATGGATCTAAAAGTTCATCATACAAAGGTGATTCAACTTCAACTTTGTTTTTGTCTGGGTCTATCTTGTTTCATTCTGATTCTATTGCCATTAATCGTTGACCATGTGCTGGTGACATTTGTTTTTGTCTATGTCTGTAGTATAATACTCAGGAACTACAAGACTACAAGCCAAATTCCTGGTAAGAAATCACTCCAACTTTTTTTTTTTTAATAGACAGTTGACAAACCAGCTTGTTATTGCCATCTGTAGACTGGAGTGTGCATCTAAAAACCAGTAAATAATTGTTGGCAGTTATGACAATGAGCAAGTGCACATCAGCAAGGTGTCAATGGTTTTGCATGAACTGATATGTAAACCTCAGAAAAACCTTTGGACTTCTTCAGCTTAACAACAGCTGCAACAATTTGAGCTGCTGTAAGCCAGAGTTCCCTGAAGTTCTATTTAAAATACAATAAGAACTTTATTACAAGTGCCACAGATAATAAGGCAACATTATAGGGTGTGTATGTGTGTGTAGGTGTGTGTGTGTGTGTGTGTGTGTGTGTGTGGGTAGGTAGGGGGTGGGGGGCAGACACTGCTAACCTCTGATACACTGTGCTGCACTCCAGTGTAATTTTTACTAAGGTGAATTTACCATAACAAAGACTTAAGCCCTCACAGGGCAACAATCTAATTCAGTAGCTCTCAAATAAAACCCAGTGTAAATGAAATCTGGGTGAATGTTGACATTTTTATGGCAAGCTGGAGATAAAGTCAGAAAATACAACGACTTGGGGCAATTTTTACAGCAAAGTACCTCTTTAAGGAGGACATGGGAAAAGCAGGTTCATCTCTATAATTCCTTTCTTAGCCGTATCCCTTCAGCTTTGTGACTTTGAAGATTCCCTCAATCTTTTGACATGGTTAACAATTTTATGTTGACATTCACTTTTTTGTTGTTTTTGTTTGACTGAAAATAATTTGTAAAGATGTAACTGTCAATTTTTTTAAAACAAATCTGCAGGATAGCAAGTCACATTTATTAGTATTTTTTTTAACATTTCTTTATACAGGTTATGTCATTGAGACACGAGGACTCACAAAGATTATGTGATGCTTCTAAAAAAAGGGACATGGCAAAGTATACAAAGGATTAATACACATGTATTGTACATCCTTGAATGTGTGATGGCATCTTTTCAAATATTATGCACTGAAGTAGAGTAAATTTCAAATAATGAATAGAACTTTCAAAACATACACTAGAAAGGTGTGTTTTACCTCTACATCAACCAAAGGTACTTTACAATACCGTATAATAAAATAAAACTTTTTCAAAGAGACAAAATTTTTAGTAAAAAATATCAACAATAAAATCAAAGACTTTGTGCCATTGAGAGGTTAAAGTGAGATGAAGACAGCAGGAATGCAGGATTCTGCCATTGCTTTGCTTTTCTGCTGCTTACAGAGGCACTTTGCAGTGAAAATACCTTATCTGCTGCACATCATAAAGCTGTCAACATCCCTGGCAATTCTTGCCTATATTAGATGTTATTTGAGAGCGATTGAGTTTGAATTTGTGTGCTGAGCAATGTCACTGGAGGACACCAAATCTTTGTTATGCAAATATCAGCTCAGTGAAATCATGCAGATGAAACAAATGAATGGGCAAAAGTTTTTTAAGCAAGCACAGCACCAGGGAAATGCTGTTTTTAACATTTTTTTTTCCTAGTTAGCAATATTAGAGGAATGAATTAGTACCATTAGCTTGATCAGATTTCAAATCAAAGCAAAGCATCACAACAACACATAAGAATTAATAATTACTCTGATAAAATTTTTCTTACTGAGCTATTTTCACACCTCAAAACAAGAGAGAAAAATATATATTCTTCATACATCTTGTTAGTCTCAGTGGGCTAGTGTAACCTAAAATGGTTAAACTGTAGATTGTAGGTTTACCACTGGCATTACTCATTTCTCTGTGTAAAAGTAGTGGCACCATTATAGAGTGTGTTCAAAGAGAAGTGTGATGACTAATTTTTGCCTTGAATGCAGTCCATTTGGCCTCACTTCCAGCCCACCTTTAGTCCATTACTGCATCTGAGTCACAAACCTCCAGACCTGAAGCTGTCAGTAAAAGTCACTTTGGTAAGGATGTGGATGGGGATGTTCACACAGTCTGACATATATACTTGCATGTGCATAAACGTGTTAAGTCATCTTCTTTAACCACATGTATCTCTTTCTCTTTTTCCTAATCTGTTTCTTCTTTTTGCCCACACATATTCAGCTTTAATTTCCAGGAGTCTGATCATTTTTAGAGAGCATCTGTGTGTTGGTGTGGGCCGCAATTCGGCCGGGCTGTTACCCAGATCTGACTGGATCTCAGATCAGTATTCTGTCCCCCACCAGCCAGCAAGTTCAGGCCAGACAGAATGCCTCTGAAAGTCTGTCCTTGTCATCTATAATGAAATAAAAATGCCTGGTTTGTAACAACACACACACATTTTGATACATGCAACACTTTTTTTACAGCTGATGTTTTACAGTTATAGTTTGATCTTTATATGAAATTACTTTGAATGAACATAGTGTAGTCAGTTTTACATTAAATATAAAACTGAGACTATGCTTCTTTAGATTATTTGCCAAGTAGATTATTGTATTTAGTTTTTTGTTGGGATTTGCTTTGGCTGTGTTATCATTAGTGAGGAAGCAATCTGTTAACCTATCTCTCCCCGAGGTATTTGGTAAATAGCAATTTCTTTTTTTTCCCATGAACACCAACTTTGGAAAAGGATGTTTTAGTTGTCTTATAATGTTACATGAGCTCTTAATGATCCATCCATCCATCCATTTTCTTTACCTGCTTTTCCATTCCGGGTCGCGGGGAATCGGTGCTTATCTCCAGCAGTCACTGTGCGACAGGCGGGGGACACCCTGGACAGATCGCAAGTCCATCACAGGGCCACATAGAGACAAACGAGACAAACAACCATTCACACTCTCACTCACACCTAGGGACATTT
>JAOXNZ010000044.1:15585468-15608028 GCA_028566095.1 Kryptolebias brasiliensis | reverse complement strand
TCTCTGGTATGTGGTAGAGGAGGGGGTAGACTAATGCTGTGCAGGCCTTAAAGTGCAGGAAGTTGCTATGGCAACCGCCTGGCACGCTCTGTCTCCAGGGAAACGGAAATGTCACAGCTTAAGAGGTCTCACAGAAAGCAAGTGAGGAAGAAAGATAGAGAAAAGCTTTCGAAAAAGGTACAGGTAAAAGTGAGCGATGGGATCGATGCATCACTACTTACATCTGGAACAAGGCTGTCACATTACCTATGGAGTTCTCTAAAATTAAATTAATCATCTGGCATCCAATCTACCCACTCACTCCTTAACTTGGTTTACGGTGAGAAGAGATGACAATGTAGACATTAATTTTAAAACAGTCCCTTAGTATGAAACAGAAACCCAAGTCACTTGAGCACAAAACTGTCTATTGCCAGGCCTCTGAGAGCTAATCAACCTTCATTTATTTAATCAAATATTTACTGTCATGAGCACCCGAGGAGCCGGAGGGTGTGGTGGGAAAACTAAACCCTGAATCGGTAGCATGTGGTGAGGGTGAATGTGACCGGTGTTTGCTGCTGAGCCATGGGCTGACCCTCCAAATCACACATTAGCCAGGGCTGACTTGCTGAAAGCCCATTAACCTGAATGGCCGCTGATTGCTCCACTATTAACACAGTCTGACTCCTCTCCTCCAGGGTTGTACCCACTTACACAGGTGCTTTAGGACCCCTCAAGGTCCTGGCTTAATCAGGGTAAACAAATGTTGTTTCTTTGTCATGGCAGTGCCACTTTGTGTGATGCATGCCACACACTGCAATTATAGTTGCTCCCACTTTTCTCCCCAATTTTTTCAATTTAGTTACTAAGTGTGCCCATCTGGCATAATTGACCTTTTGCGTGTGTCCTATCATAATTCAAAAAGGTTGTTTCAACTGCATTGGAAAGTCACTGAAAAAGAGACGAGTTTGTGTGTGGCATGTGTGGGTTTGTGCCAGCATGAGGATGGTAGGTTGCCGGGGAAAGAAGGTGGTCAACTAAATGGAGCATTTCTCTAGCATTCTGCTGCATGCCTGAACGTGTGGCCTGGCCATGCCTAATTTATTTTTCTGTTTTGTCGTTGTTGTCTCCATTCTTCGGTTGATTAAACCAACCTCATGCAGCTATGCTCAACAAATAGCCTAATTGAGTACGACCTTGGCAAATGATATATCAGCCCTATCGTCCAAAAACACCACCTGTACCAGACACTGATCTCAGCCAGCCTATCGCTCTGTGGGCTGAGGCACCAAGTGCAACAAACATAAACAGGGGATTCGCCTCCTCAGCCAAAGTCATTTCTTGCACGACCTTTCCCACAAATCACGCAGATGACACAGGGCTGGATAGATCACCGAAATGGGACACATTTGTATCACTTAGACCTTTCATCAGATGCAAGCAGATACTCATCTATTATTCCCCTCTGCCATTTGCAACTTTCACCCCACAGCCTGTACACTGAGGGTAAAATATGTGAACAAAACATTCTCCTCTCTGCTCCATCCAGCAGCTGCAGCAGGCTTAAGCAGTACCAAATTCTCATTAAATTTCCATCCAGACTTAGTGTTGAGATGGAAGCTGGAATGAGAGAAGAAATGGGGGCTGGTAGTTTGTGTTCAAAGGGGTCCGCTAGAGAAGATCTGATGGCTCTCTCAGTGCAGTCTCTGGTGGGATCTCTTACAGGATACAGATGCCTGTTCTGAGATGGCTTCATACCTAATGAGTCTGAGCTCCAGCAGAGCTGCACACAAAGCAGTGCTGCCCTCAATTCTCTGTTTGTTTGCCACCGCCAGCCCCCCCCTCACTGTCTTATTCGCTAGCTCACTCAGCACTGAGCAATGTGCCTGCCCACAGCTAGTGTGTGACACTGATGTGTTTCTCAGGAGGGATGCGTATCCTGCAGGTAAACACCTGGAGGCTGAAAAATCACCCTCCAAAAGCAGGCGACAGGGGCTGTGCTGTAGCCAGGGACTGTTAACAAAGTGAGACTCATCTGTCTGCCTTTCTCCTGGCCTGCATTGGTGTGTGTGCACTGAGGCACTGGATGACGGGCAATTTGGAATGGTGCTCACATCTGAAGCACTTTTGACATTCCTGAACAGCTTAAATGTAGAGTTACAAAACAAACTGGATGCATACCTTTGACTCTTTAACTGTAAAATCACAACATTTACCTTTCAGATAAGTTGAAGGTTCTGAGTGTAAACAGTGCTTTAGATTCAAAAATGTTAAATTTATGCTTGGGAGCAAACATAAAAAAATATGCCAGTTAATGTGTTTTGTTTTGTTTTTAACAATGAATTTCAGATTGTCCTGTTCATACATGCAAAGGAGCTATGTTAATTTGTTTTCATGCCTTTTTCCTTGTGTGTTTGTATGTAACAGAGCCTATGCTGTGGTGACCTCTGCTTAAGACTCAGAGAGGACAGCGGCTTGGTAAAATAGCAGACCTTCCTTCCAAGTCCCTTAGAGCTGTTCTGCATCTGGCATGGAGGTGGGATTGGAACATGTTGATAAAAATAGGTCACGCTGCCAGTATATACAGCCTGAGAGGATGGCAGAGAAGTTACCACAGCTAGGGAAGGGAACAGAGGAATGTGTCTGTCTGTCTGTTTGTCCATCATCTTCTGCCTGCTGGGAGATTAGATGAGAGTTGTAAGAAAGAGGAAGAGAAACAAGACATTTCTGCTCCACTGTTGCCATTACACAGAGGTCACACACTGTCTTGAGAACGTGGGCTCTCTGTGCCACTGATAATTCCTGCGACAGCATCCACAGGCAGACACTTTTTTTTTTTTAAGTCAAACAGATAAATCACACTGGGGGGTAATGCATACTGTAGCTCATTAAAATTTCACTTTAAAGCTCTTTGAAGGGCTCCGAGCTTCAGGACCGCATGCCATTCAGGGCGTTTGAGAAGTCCCTTAAGGCCACTCACAAAAGACAAATTGTAGGGGGTGTCTATGCTCTCTGCCATCAGGGCGATTAATGCATACTTCACTGAGGGCTCCATGCAGTCTTCAGTCCTCTTGCCATTATGCGCCTGCCTCGAATGAGCCGTCACCTTATGGACGCCTGCTGTCCCAAGGCAGAATGGCTTTAATCAAAGCCTGTGAGGAGTCAAGAGTCACCAGGGACAAGTTTTATTGGGAGTTAACTTATAAGAATGAAGGAGCCATGCAATCTCAGCTCCTCCCATATGGGATAGATGGATTAAACTGTGACAAAGTGGCAAAGATAGATGGAGAGTGGAGGACGTTTCTACATGGCGCTCCTCATCGTTACCTAGGAGAGCTGTCATGATAGCCTGCATCACCTGCTTATTTATTGATAGCTTTCATTCACGGGCTGACTGACTGGGAGCGTTTAAACACACCTAGGTTTCTGCCCATCAACACGCCTTCCTTAAAACCATCCCCCCTTCATAACATCAATCAGTTCATAATTTTGTCAAGCATTCCCTATGTTACTGACTGTGCGCACCAGCAGGATCTCACTAATACAAGACCTTAATAATGTATTCCAATCCACACCTCCCTGCAAATGTGCCAGGGGATTTATTAAAAGCACTTCCCATAGTTAACAATCTGCATATGGCCAATATCACAAGACTTCATTAGATAAATAATCTGGGATCACATCTCTTCTCGGTTGTTTGTAAATCCAATTATTGCTTTATCAAATTGGATTCTGCCGGTATTATTTTCCTTTTTTCTTTTCTTTTTTTTTTTTTTCAGGGTGTGGTGGCTGGTGGTAGGATGATGAAATTGGTGCAGTTTAATATCAGTGCTCCTGATAAATGTGTTTGGTTTCATCGCTGCAGCTGTAGACAGTCCAAAGGGCAGACGCAGTGCTCTGGAGCATGGACAACTGCTGGGATGACTCCTGCGTTAATCATATTACAGCACAGCTCCAAGGTGTGTGGAGGACATTTGCACAAAAAGAAATGTGTTTAGAGCAAAACTGGCAAACCACCGCAGGGATCTTCCATCACTGCACGGACGGGACGGCGGTGCTTAATGTTTAAAGATGCAGAGAGACTGTAACTTTCCACTGAGAGCATAATTAGTTGTGAAGCATAAAATAGACAACAAAGAGCACAACATGAAGCTGCCTCTGATGCACATCCTTGAACTCTCTGCGAGGAGTTGACATCTTAAGAGAAGACAAAGATTCCCCATCTTTTTTTCTAAAATCCTCTGATCTCCTTTTCACAGAACCATCTACATATTTTCAAAATAAAACTAAAAGAAACCGAAGAGGAGGAATTCTCTCTGTAGGGGTAGTGTAAAAAAAATTGTTCCGAACAAGTTTTCCCTGGAGGCAGGAAGAGAGTGGCAGTCCCCAGAGTTTCTGTGTCCACTTTGACTGATACTCCAACAGCACTGCTCTCTAGGGAGGCTGCATTCACAAAGAACAAAAAATAATAAAAAAGAAAAGAAAAAAAAGGAAAGTAAAAACCCTCTTCTGTTTTCTTCTTTCTTCTTTGAAGCTTTTCTAGTACAAATGATTTTCTCTTTTAAATCCAATCAAAAATGTGAGCAGTAAAAATGAGACACCTACCGTGGAAAGGATTGAGAGTGAACAGAAAAGCACTGAGGATGTTTGAAAGTAAACAACTAAACTGCAGAGAAGACTTTATTAATGCCAACAATACAACTTTGCTGAAATGTCTACGATAGCTCTGAGATTGTGAATGCGTGTTTCATCCTGAAAAGATAAATGCAATAAAAGGGAACCATCTAGTGGACTACGCTGACCTATATAATAACATAAAACATCTACTTTCAAAGTAGTGGAGAGACTAAATGCAAATTAGAAGACTCTGACATTTGAAAGTTTCTGACTGTAGCAGCAGTTGAGACAAAGACATGATGGCCAATTTGCTGGAAATCCTATAATATCTCTCAACTGTTGATTCTTACTGCTGAAAGATTTTGTAGAAATAATAGCATTACTGGAGAGAAATGATATCATTCAGGTCAGATTAAAGCCTTAACCGACTAATGTTTCCTTTAGTTCCGTATTTCTCCACTCTGAATATTGATACTGGATTACTGTGCTGCTTGCATTTCTGAAAAACAAAGTCCCACAATCTAACATCATGAAATGGCCAATGAATAAGTAATTTTACCAATTATTACTCTACTTTTGCACTAACATGTTTTATCTATGGATATCATACACCTCATCTAAAGTAAATAGTTCAAACTGTGGGGTTTTGTGAAAAGATTATAAGCAATTACTATATTACCTGTTATAGATAGCTCTTTGACAGACAGACTGAAGATTAATTGTGACTGAAGTGACAAGCTAATTACTAATACGAGCAGGCCCAGGAACAAATTAGATCTTAAAATGACTCTAAACTTGAACATTTTGAAATGGTTCATGCTATGTAAAGGATCATGTTGTGCAAAAATTACAACAATGTAAAGGTTTATAAATTAGAGTTTGTATGAACCTTTTTGAAACTTTGTTTTAAAACAGCAGCAGTTCACTTTGAACTTAGCCCCACTCAGACTAGCCTTTAGCTCATCAATCCAAACGTAAACTCATTTTCTCCAAAGTAAGGTTGTTCAAAGAGCTATCTACAACAGATAAGATATTATTTGTTCATAACCTGTATAGAAAACCTCTGTTTTGAAAGACCTGAGGTACTGCTTTTAGCTAATGCCTCACATTATCGAATTGCACTGTTTTCCAGAAGTGCTGCCATATTAACAGCATCAACATAGTAAAAAGTGATCCACATATTATTATTCAGTTGTATTTCTGGCAATGGATTTTCTTAAATGTTAAGAAATAAAACTATTTAGAGCTTGATAAAGTATCCAAACTGGATCGACATGAAAACTGGTAAAACACTGTAGAAAACAGAGGCTCTTTAGACTCGCGTTTTTGTTTTTTTTTAGCAATGACACAAGCAAGACTGAAAACAAGTATAGATTTTTTTTTATTTTAAGCAGGATTTTTTCTAACAAGTTTAAACATTGACGCGTTCCAGACAAACATAAAAGTGCTAAAAATAATTACAAGTGAGGCTAATAAAATTATACTGTAGTTGTGTTAAAGAGATAACACTTTCTTAATAACCAAACAAGCACACACTTAATGCAAGCTTATATAATCTCCTGAGACCTAAAAGTGTTTAAGATCTGGACATTCTAGTCAATAAGTCCTTTGTAACCTGAGGGGACAGTGTATGAAAAAGGGTTTGGAGGCAAACAATAAAGAACAAGCCAAAGATCTGTGATGTATGGAGATGCCTCTACATTCAAACCTTTCTCGATATTTCCTCCAGTCTGGTTCCTATGATGCTTCTGGGACACATACAATAAGACACTACCATTATTATCTTTTTCTCGTTTTTCCTTTGCCCAGTCCACCATCATCTATCCATTTATACTGTTGTTGAAAGTAAAGAGAAGATTGAAAAGACACCTTTTTTCAGTGTTTTTTCTTCATTTAAGCACTTTCCAGCTGACTAAAATTCATATTTATGCTAATATGCTGCACCTCTTTCTGCCTCAGCCTCACATGGGAGATGAGAGCCAGGCTAGAATTAATGACATTGCATCGGCGGTAATGTTTGCCGCGTTTCATTAGCTAGTATATCTTTAATTTCCAATAAACACAGTAATTAGGGGAGGAATCCGCGGAGACGGGCCCTGGCAGGCTGCTGCTGTGGTAACAGCTGTAACTGAATCTGCACAGAGGTAACAGCAGTCAAGGAGGACTTTCAGCTTAACCAAATCCTGCCTCGCAGTTGGAGGGGCCTCGATTCAATTATATGAAAATGAAGACCACCAGAGACATCAGTGTGCCCACTCAGAAAAGTTATAAAAAAGAATGAAATAAAAAATAAACCTACTATGCATGGACTGATCTTTATTGTTCTACATATGTAAAAAATTAAAATGAGAAATGCGTTATAGCAGTTCTTTTCCTCTTATATGCAGGAATCAAACATACATATAAAATAAAGACACTGAGTTTATATTTAAAGATATCTCAAAGCAGTCAAAGACTGTTCAAGAGAAAAGGAAAAACAGAGGAGAAGGGGAGAGACTGTCTCTTCATCAGAGTGAGCACAGAGAGCAGGAGAACGGATTAATCCTACACATTACAGTCAAAGGACTGGCAAGACTCGTGTACAGAGAGGCAATTTACAAATCTGACCTTTCAATTTTTAAAACCCTCTGCATAGCCCTCTCCTTCCGTATACACAAGCTTTTGAATTCTCTTCTCCATAAAAAAGTGCGGCAGTCGTCTGAGGATTCCACATATCTTTATAAATGCAGGATGATAAAAATGGAGAAAAAAAAAAGAATGACAGAAACAGTAAAAGGTACAACTAGATGGGAAGGAGATATAAGGATAGAGCAAAGAGGTTAGAGTTTCTTCTCAAAAGACAGATGTGCTGTGTAACTCTCTGAATAGATGTTTTGTAAAGGAAATTAGGAGCTATAATGGAAGTTGACAGTATCTGTATTTTCAGTTCTGACCTCCCATTCGGACTGTCCTGCTTTGTTTACAAATACTAAACCATAAAAAGCTAATGAGCTGTGCTGCTCAAATTCAGTAACCTTAGTGTAGGGCAAAGATGATGAAAACAAACTGCGTGGCAACGTTTGAGGGTGGCAGGTGTTAAACTGTTTTTACCTTTGTTAGAATTCTGAGACATAACATTTTAGCTTTATATGACAGAGTATAAGTAATACAGTGTAAAAAAAAAATTATAATGGTTCAAGTTAGTGATATTTTATTAATTTTAGACTGCCTTACTTTTTCATGCCCAATTACGCTTGTTTTGTTTTGTAATGTGTGTTTGTACTGTGAGCACAGAGCAACACCGTCTTCAGTGTGAACAACCACAAACTTTTATGTAAATAACTATCTAACGCAAAAGTGGTGGCAGTGTGAAAGTTTCTAAAATAATGTTTGCATGAATCACGTTGAAGTTTTTTGGACTGGAGTTGTTTTAAAACAGCAGAAATCCATTTTGGAACTAGATTCAGTTTGATTAATTGTTAACATTTTGTTTTCTATTTATTGAGAATTTCTACCAGATTCTCAAACCACTATATACTGCAGGTAAGATACTGACTGCTGAGAAGAACTTCAGAGAACCCCACTTCCAAAAATCAAATCTATCCCTTTAAGGCTTCTAGTGACACAAAGGTTAAGGTGCATGACTTCCTTCAAAGTTTCTTTGTTTCTTGCTCAGTTTTTGAGGCTTGTCCCTTTTTTGCTGCCTTTGTTTCCACAGTATTATCACCTCACATAAAGAAAAACATTTTCAGATCAGAAATTGAAACCCAAAAATCTGGTGCAATATTTTTCGTATCATTTTAGGTGGAAAATGATAAAAATCTTCTTTAGGTGCAGCACTCTTTTTGATGTCTCATTTCCTGAAACACAGCGGAGAGCCACAGTTTTTCAACAGAATTAAACTGTAATCATGCAAAATGCCACTTTTGATATTTACTGTCCACTGAAATAAATACTCACTTAAACAAAGACATCTAAAGGTAGTCTCTCCCCCTTGCCCCCCCCATCCAAAAAAATAATAATAATACTCCATTATTTTTTTTATTAGAATTTTCCTGTTCCACGCATATTTTTGTATTTCTTATATGACAAAATATAACGGCATGATATAGTTTTAGGTTCTTTCTTGACTTTTTTTTCACTGGTCTACTTTAACTTGGCTATATATTCACCTCTCATTGCACTTTCTTTAATACCTGCCAAAGATCTGACATTCTTTTGTCAGTACTTTTGCTATATGCCTTTGTTCCTCAGACACTTCGCTCTTCTGTTCCTCCCTATAAAGGACCTTATGCACCAAGCTGACAATCAACCGTCTGGAGCTTCTGGAGCATTGATGAATGATTGTCTCTCTTTTCTTTTTGGAGTGTAAAGTACTTTCAAGTAAGTCAGATTCAGATGGTGCTTTTTATAGATAAAATGCTGAATTGGGGTTATCTGTGCCAGTGAGAGACTTAGACTTGATTTTGGCAATGAATTAAGCCTAAACACTGTTGTAAATACAAAACTAGAAGCACTTGGAGTGCACAACCTCCGCCAAGGCCATAGGGTCATTAAAAAATTGCAGTCCAGATTGTGACCCAGATCACCACCAAAATGTAATCACTTGTGACAAATCCAACATTTCCTGAAAATTTCATCACAATCTGTTCATTAGTTTTTAAGTAATCTTGCAAACAGACAGACAGATGGATGGTCACTACAGAAAACATAACAACATTGTTACCTTGGCGGAGGTAACAGTTCCCGTGGCAAGCAAGATCAATTCTGAAACACAGCTTTTTGAGTTTAACCAAGTCTAACTAGAATCATGTAGAATCATGATGTTGGTGTCAATTCTCAGTCATATGGGGCATGGTAATACAGTTACATGGTAATATTAAATGATTCTGATTAAACGGCAACAGGACTTTTTTTTTTTTATTGTTGAAGTATAATGGAAAGTAAGGACTAAACTAATTATTACCTGACTTTATGCAAACAGTGTTTTGTTTACAAGTTTCAATTTCTACCTCTCCTGAATAATTAATAAACTTCAAAGTTACAGTATGCCCTTGTCGTATGCAGGCTTTTATTGTACATCAGAGATGGCATTTGAAGGTCATCTTTCTGAAGTGTAAGACAGCTTTTATTATTATTATTATTTAGTCAGATGCTTGTGACATGAGGCAACACAGTTGAGGATCTACTTCACTGTTTGTTCTGGGTGTTGTTTTGGTACATAAGAGCCCATAGCTCTCTCTTCCTCACTAGTATAGCAGATGTGAAAACTGTGTAAAGGTGATCTCTTCGTGGTGGGTCTCGGCAGCCAGCCTCTCACCCTGACCTCTTCAGGATTGCACTTTGAATGCAGATTATCTAGACCACAGAGAAGTCTAATGTCCCGGGAGCCTCTCTGAAGCCCCAGGCCCAGTTTGGTCTCCCAGCATGCATGATCCATAATGTGAGACATCTCCATATTCCCCATAATCACCAAATCAGCAAGGGACAGTGTGCTAGGCCATGATTAGCGACAGTGGCTCACCAGTCCTGTTCAGACTTTGCACAGGAGAACAATAGGACTTGACGTCTCCATCTGCTGCCATGAATTACTGCCACTGTCCCTCTTCACTTTCTCTACTGAGAGGGATTTATAGGGAAGGGGAAAAAGCTTGCACCCTATACGTCTGAAAGTGGCAAGTTCAAGCTTTGCCTTTTCACCCTCTCATTGCAACTGATCTTCGAGTGAGCATATGGCCTGAGATTCGACAAAGTGCAGCATCTCGGCAGGCTGGATTAGGGATGGAGTAACAGGCTGTGAGGGAGTGGTGATGGGCACTTTAGTGGGAGCGCGCAGTAATCTACCCAGCAAGGCACAGCACAGATGCCGGGCCAGGCAGGGAGGCTCACTCCTCGTTAAGGCTCCATTACAGTAAAGTCCTCATTAAAAGAACACCATTGCGAGGAGAGAATGTCCGGTAGATAAGCAGAAATGAAAAAGAAAAGATTTAATTAAATAAGTAACAACCCATTTTCAGCATGCTCATGTTTCAATTTATCTTAATAAAAATACAACAAACTGGTTAGAAAGACCATCTTAAATCCAAGTTAATGAATGTATTTTGCCAAAAAAGCTTGTTATGTATTTTGTCTCGGTTCCAGACTCTCCCACATCTGTTGTTCCTTTTACCTTTGAGTAAATTATGCCTAGATTTGGTTTCTGGCCTGTGCTTCCAGACAGGCTTATTTCAGAAGAAGCTTTTGGTTGGCCAAGCAAGGAGCTGTGTTGAGGGAAGGCAAAAATGGAGCCTCTAGAAATTCTGCACAATTGAGCTCTGGGGAGAACGTTAACGTGGGGCCTCAGCACCTCTGCCAAAAAGAGTTAGCCTTAGTTTCAGTGTTGATTAGGAGACAGGGATGGGAATAGGTTTCAGCTCTGTTTAGCAGTGGAGCAGCAGGTGCAAGTTGGGACAAGTCAAAAAGATGACGATAGTTAATTTACGTCAGTGTGTAGGCTGTAAAAAATATCTCGTGTATGAGTGATTAATTTTCATCTTAAGTGGAAAAGAAATCCTTCACCCTACCTTTTACAAAAAAAAAAGATTTATATACAGGTTAGATTCAGGTGATGCTTCATAAAATTGTAAAGTTTTCTTAACATATTTAAATTATTTAAATAAAAAGGTATTTAAATGATTATAAATGGCATCTTGTGACTGGAGAACCCTTTGGTTATTTATTTATTTAATTTTTTTATCAATTTTCATGCTTGAAAAAGAATAATACAAAGAGATTTAAATATTTATATCTTTTTAAAGAAAGTATTTCTTCTTTGCCAAATAATAAAAATGACTAAAGTGAAAACCACATCTAATATAATGATTCAAAAGATCACAAATAATCAACAACTATCAGAACAGTTCAGTTTGCATAAATGTCTTCTTTATAAAATGTGAAATAAAATAAAAAATTCATATTAAAAACATTTCTACAAATAAATAATTTTAGAAAGCCTTGACAAAATTTGTCTTCACTAGCAGAAAAAAGGGATGAAATATTTGCCTCTATGCAAAATTAATAATCAGTCTGATCATGATCAATTTTTAAATCAAACAAAGTTGTTTTATTAAAAGTTTAAACTAATGTCAACCCACAATCAAAAAAAAAAAAAAATTAATTATCAAGTGCAAATCAGTAATATTTCATACAGACATTTCCTGCCGTGTGGAGGCTGGAGGAAATTCTCTTGAGAAGCACATAGGCTGAACTAATGTGGGGAAGATTTTTTTCCCTCTCCCTCTTTTCAGTGTAACAACCTCTCTAAGCAATTCATAGCTGCATATGCTGCTGCTTAAAGCACCGCTGAGATTTATGCCGTTGTCAGCTCACAAGGGTGCAATCAGGAATAAAGATCCCATAAACCCCTCTGATGTGTCCACAGGTACAGCAGTACTAGGTTATTGCTGATGGTGGATAAAAACCAAGTAACTGATTTTTTTTTTCCTATTTTATGTTTTATATGATGTTTTGAGTGAGTTTCATGACTTCTGTAACCTGAACAAAACCCTTTGAGAGTTTCACAAATACAAAATGTCAACAAGAAAACAAGTTTAGTATGTCAGCCAACAACAGTGTAGAATAGAAATAAGCCATAAAGAATGTTGAGAGGCAGAGAAAGAAACAGATTAAGGATGTATGAGTAAACATGAGTGCCTCTCCAACCCTGTAGACCTTTTTGTTTTACTCCTAAATAATGCTGATTTCCTCTGGGTTGCTGAAGTTGCCAAGACTGCAAGTTTGTGTACAGAGTGTCTGTGTGTGTGTGTGGGTGCGTGTGTGTGTTTGAATTGTTTGTCCACTGGCAAAGTCAAGCCAGGTTGGCTTTTGCTGCATGGCGAATGCTACCATTTTGAGTCTGCATCAATGTGTTGAACAGGACTCAGACCCCAGAGATTATTCACTGTATTCCATGCTCGTGTGTGTGCATGTTATTTTGAGAGTGTGTATGTACCCTTCTGGCCATCTCTCAACAGGTTACAGAAGTATACAGTAAGCAAAAGCTTCAGAGACATCCAGAGTTTTGA
This sequence comes from Kryptolebias brasiliensis, assembly GCA_028566095.1. Classification (NCBI taxonomy): domain Eukaryota; kingdom Metazoa; phylum Chordata; class Actinopteri; order Cyprinodontiformes; family Rivulidae; genus Kryptolebias; species Kryptolebias brasiliensis. The sequence continues at coordinate 15,595,390 of JAOXNZ010000044.1, read as the reverse complement.
CTTCACATGACAAAGAACTCCAGCTCCAAGTTTAGCCTTTAAGATCAGTCACAGAACAGAACAGATTTTATTTTTATTTTTCACTTTTACAAAAAATAGTTTTTCGTAATTGCCTGTGTCTGTGTGTTTGTGTGTGTGGTTGCTCATTTGTCTGTAGCGTTGGCAAAAATGAGAGTTACTCCCACATATTTTGAGTACAAACTGATCACACAAGATCTGTTTTTGAAATGTTGCAATTAACTAATGGAGTCTACTATATCTGTAAGCAAAATATCTCATGACCAGCTGGACAGATTTTGATGAAACTTTCAGAAAGTTATCATTGGATGAACATCTACAACTGATTAACCACCAGCTCAGGATGGCCACCGCAGCCAACTGACCTCAAAAAAAAGAAAATAAAAAAGTTGGTCACTCAGCCAATTTTAAAGATATTAACCTCAATGCATACAATGAGCCCTACACATTGTGCAATATTTTCGTTTAAAATGCCATTAACTGTTGTGGTCAAAGCTGTTGGTCTGCGAAATACCTTATAAACCACTGCATGGATTTTACTGAAACTCTCAGAAAGTATTTATTGAACATCACCTACACCTGATTACCTTTCAGAGTCCTACAATTCAAGATGGTCCCCACAGCTAATCTAAATTAGCCAACATAAACATCACAATATTGCATGAGATTGTGGATAAATTCATTTACAAGATATGACCAAAAATCCTTCCCTTCCCCTCTAATTTTCTTAGTTTTCTAAATTTTAAATAGTTTTCTTTGTAAGTAGTTTCTATTGTGGTGGCAGATGAATCCAAACATGCTGAAATAAAAGAGAATCAGTAATATCTGGCACAATTATGTAGTCAAAATTTCACTTTAAACACAAGAACAATATAGGGGCTTTGCAGCTTTGAACCTTTATAGTTTGATGACTGATGAGACAAATATTCACATGGGGATCAACCTATGAGATAAGTCTTGGCACATACTTAGTACTGTCTGTATGATGTATGGAGTGTAGTAATCAAGGAAGTGGCACAGTCATGTAGCAGTCAGGCTTTTTTCTTCTTCTGTTTCTTCTTCTTTTCAAACTGGGACAGACAAAACCAATTTGGTCGTGCTTGGATGCCATGGGCTGAGCTGAGGTTGCATTACCCCTCCAACCACCTCTGGGCTTCTCATGGGCCGTCTATCCCACTCCATCGCATCACCGTGGCGACAGCTCTCCCTTGCCTCTCCATCAATCCCCTGGCCCCTCGCAGCTTCCCCAATCTCACTGCCAACTCCTCACCCAGTCAGCAGCTGCCCAACAACACCAGGCCTGACAATCGCTTACCCTGCTGCCTTCAAGTCTGTCAACCCTGTGCCTGTCAAATTACTGTCACCATAAACAGTGGGGCAGGAAAAGGCAGGGGAAAAAAATAGGATGGAGTAAATGTGGATGGGGAAGAGGTGGGGTAAGCAGGGCTGAGTTTGTTAAGATTGGGAGAGAGTTACACTAAGTCATATATACATGTGCGGGCACACACATGCACACACACACACACACCCACAAATATAAGTCTGAGATACTGTATATATCACCCCAACCAGATTTTTCTCTCATGCTGCCACTTGCTGAACCCATCAATGTCCCCTTCCCCTTTCTTCTACCCACTTTTTCCCAGGTAATTCCCTCAGTCACATCAGTCTCACTCATCTCTCCTTGGTTTTACTCCCTCATTCCTCCCACTGCCCCTCAACAGCACATCTCTATCTGCCAGTCTCAAAGCGCCCGCTCAACATCACTCTGATTCAAAAAACGATGGGGGAAAAAAGGAGATAGAAGACAGCAAAGGAAAAAAGTAATAGGCAGAAAAATGAAATGACTTTCAGGGCCCTCACGTAAAAGCATGGCTTGCTCTTCGAGCCAGGCAATATTCCCTCAATTATTGCTACTCACAGAATCGTCTTGCCAGTGGATGAAGTTTGAAATCCAGGCCTCTGTTAGAAATGAATGCTCTAGATTTAATGTGGAAATAACATCTAAGTGTTTCAGGCAGGATTTGCATGATTGTGTACTTCATATGTGAGTGCACATGTGGGCTACACATAGGTGCACTCACATCCTGAAAAAAAGAAGTGATGTGGAAGATTTATATAGAACTGAACAAAATAAACAAAAAATAATAAACAAGTTAGTTGGGGACAAAGAAGAAAGGTAGGTTGATAAGCAGACAAGGAACTTACTTCAAAAGGGTTAAAAATTAAAAAAGGGTGACAAGCCAAGCTGCTGAGACTAATTTCATGAAAAAGGAAACTTTAAAACATTCAAAGTTCTAAGTGACTTCACAAACAAATTAGAGTTAACACATCCAAAGTCAAACAGGATCTGACAGGGACTGAAAAAAAAAAGCTAAGGAAGCTTTGCAGCAGAAACAGGTTTGGTGATTAAGAACATGGAGCAGGTGAGGAAAGTGTCAAACTGAAGACAAGTGAGAAAATGAAGCCGAGAAATCAATGGTGCATGAACAAGCTCTAAACAAAGACAGGTTAAAAATAAGTTATGGCTAAAGCCTGAAGGAATTATCAAGAAAAAAACAAATACATAAATTAATAGAACCAATCTACCTTAACATTATCTCAAATTTACTACAGTCTCTGTTTTGGCAAATTCTTGTACTATAAATATAGCTTGAAAATTCATGTATTTGTTTTTTTTTTTTTCTTTTTTTCATTTTTAACTTGTTAGTTATGTTTATTGTTTTGGTTTAGCCAGAATTAAATCTAAGTTTATTATCCTAAATTTTAGCTTTAGAAAAACAAATATTAGATTTTCTGATTCCATGGTAGCCATTTTTTTTCAGCCCACAGTCTACTTTTAGCTTGAACAAAGTTTGTCCACTCTACCTAACTGTCTTTGACTTTAGAGTCTTGAACTACTTTGCCATAGTGACTAACCTTAGGCACTCAGAATTCTGATTGGTCCAGGGAGGGGAGTGACCCTGCTGCGCATAGATGAGTGCTAAGATAATTGGTTAAGAGAATTGGGAGTCGTCAGAGGCCACTCTAACAAAAATGAGTCCAGCCAGCTGAGCTCCCAGCTCCTTAAGTGCCATTTTTTACAAAGTCCTTCACCCCACATTCAGTTGCAATCAGACTCTGAGGGTGCAGACGTGGCCCTGGTCCTCTATCATAAATTGATTCATTCATTTTATATGTGCATCAGTGTGAGAAAACATCCCCATTCCGTTACAAAGGGGTGGCAAAGCTATAATCCAAACATAATAAAAATAGCATGAACAGATTCAGGTTCATACTGCTGACAAACCAGAGAAAAACATGGCAGCAAAATCAGCTTTGTCTCTGACTCAGAGAAAGAGAACAGTTTCAGACACAGGCTTTGTCTTGGGTGTAGCTGTGTGCCTGTGGGGATCGATAGGTTTAGACAGCAGGAGCTTGGGTTTATGGAGCCGGAAGAGACCCAGGCAGGAGGTTAGGGCTGGTCTGAACAGCCTGGAAATGCTTTATCATCACTTCCAGCGAGGCACTGTCTCCCATCAGGGGCACAAGAAGCTTAGAGTCTTCGGGGTGCATGTGTGTGTTTGACGTGTATGTGCACTGTTCAGAGATATGCCATTATGAATGTATTAACAGTGTGTGGCAAATATTGCCTTATTGTCCTGGGTGTTTCGCCTGTATGTGGATTTTATTGGGTTCAAGCTGGCAACTGTGAAGACCTCAGGAATAACTTCTGCTATTGCTTCCATTTGCCCTCCCTTACTGAACCCGGTTCAAATGGAGCAATCAGAGAGAAATTTGGAGACGAGGGAAGATGAGACAAGAGGAGAGTGGTGAAGTAGGCTGAGGCAACACACTGACCTGCCACACTTGAGTGCCCAGAGCACATTGTTGACAATGACATCACCCAGCTTGGGGCAAAGGGGTACAGCTGGAAACAAATCCACTATTACTACCTCTGTGGGGCCAAACAGTGCAAGGTGTGATAATGGATTTACTACCCAGGCACTTCATAGATTATTCACCTTCCTATATATACCAAGTCACTGCATTTCCACGAGTTTTGTTTTGCATTTGGTTTTAAAAGGAACTACACTCTGCTGAGTTTCAGTGTAGACATGAATTTATGTTTAACCAAATTGCTTTTGGCTGATACAATGTGCTAGCTTGCATTATTATTAGTAATGAAAGGAGCATCTATTCAGTAGCACTCTCCAGACAGAAAAATAACAACTGTGTTTGTTTAGTACATGCAAATCAGCCGGTCTTGATGCTCACTGATTGAAAGGACCTTGTTTGATACGAGTTGGTTTTTACCTTTCACCTGAATCTGAGCATTTCTGTCCTGTGATCCCGGTACTTTAATTAAAATGCGCTCGTCGGCTCAATATTTGGATTAGCTGGGGTTTAAGCGCAGACTGTGAAATTTAATTTGATGATATTTTCTGCTATAACAAAAGAACAGGTAAACAACTACAAGGCTTTCATATAATCCTCTCTATTTCCAAGTGGCATTTTGGCTGCAGGTACAATGAATACTTGTTTGAAGATGTCTTCAAAGAAGTATTCATTGTATATGTGCAGTGCTGTGTGTTCTATAATGTGCAGTATATTTTAGAGATCTATGCACTCATATTGGTGCCGTTAACAAGGTTTATGTGCATTATCCTTAAATGAATTCAACCAATCACATTCCAAAAACTTTTACTTTTTATACTTTTGAACTTGGAGCAAATATGGTTTAAACAAATCCATGTAAAGACAATTTTATTGAAGCTGGGAAAAACAACTATTTATGAACTTTGTTTTATAAATATAGCTGGGAAATTCAAACCAAATCTATGAAGCTGCATGAAGCAAACACTTCAAAGCAATTTGCCGTCTGTGTAATTTCTATTTACATGGTAATAGTCTGTCAATTCCTGTTTGCAGTGGTGCTCAGGAAGGGAAAATGAAGGTGCAGGAAAACAGCTTATCTTGAAAACCTTAAATCAGGAAATGAGCTTTACTCAGCTGTAACATGCATCTCAAGATTTCATGTCCTTTCTTTCACTTTTCTAAATCAGTCCATGTTATGTTCAGAAACACCTACACATTTGACTAAATCAGTTCAGAACAATTCATTCAGTCCTGGGCTGTCAAATCTTAAACACCCTGGATCCAAGACATTTATAACGCAAACAGTTTGCACTCTGTTCTGATTATCCTTTTTAACTTTATGGGCAAAATGGGAGAACTAGATCAAATGCTAAGTTGTGCTTCTTTTTAACAAGTATTAAACTAAAATTTATTGTGGTAGTAGCTGAAAGTCATTTCCAACACATACTCTGAACTTTAATAGATCAGTCAAGATCTTTGACTGGCATGGTCATGGCATAAAATGTTGTGATCAATATGGATTTCTACAAGAAATACAACTTTTTTTTATAAAAAGACCTAAATTCTTTCAAACAATTTGCCACTAGTAAAATAATCTGTTGCGCACTGAGGAGTTATTATAGCAAATTGTTGTATTTCTTGGCCAGCAAACCTTTAAATGACAAAAATTGCAAAGCAGTCAGATTTAAATAACAGAAGCAACAGTCTGTCAGTCCTGGTTAGTAGTTTTGGTTTCTTTTTCTCTATGAAAACTGCACTGCAAATAATACAGTTTTGAATAAATTTGAAATGTGTTTTGTAATCCCGCCTCTCACTTTCCAATACTCCGAACATTAATAGATCAGTCAAGATCTTTGTTTAAAACGGCATAAAATGTTGTGATCAATATGGATTTCTACAAGGATAGCTGAATTTAGTCCTCTTGCTATTTTCTCTGTGTCATCAAACATAGTAGTGATGACTTCATTTTACTGTTCCTAGAAGTCACGCCTTATTTAAGCAGTATAAATGTGACCAAGTTGTCATTCAGTCCAAGTGTCTTTTTTAGTCAACTTTCTGCAGCACCTCTCAACCCAATTTAACACTGTCAATCAGTGTTTTGTCAATGAGACTTCTTGAAAAAGATTATCTGACAGTGTTTCCTCATCAAATGTGGACATTTGGAGCATAAACACACCAGTTTCTTTCTTTTTGTTTTCTTTTTTTTTTTTCAAGGCTGTATATTTTTTTAAAGCTGGATGAATATAATTTTTTATCTCCTTTTTAAGTTCTTTAGATCAACCAGCAGAACAAGCCTGTACCCTCAGGGGGCTTTCAAGAAAATCTGCAATCTGTGTAGGTGTACACAGCTATGGAAATAATGATACCAACAGAAAGCAGCTGGCCCATATAACACCCCTGTGACATGGGCTTAAGGTTTGCTCATCAGAGCTAACTAACATGTCCCTTGATTTGACCCCTCTGTCCATCTGCTTTAAGTCCATTAGTGTTCCTCAACCAAACAAAAACAGTAGGACATACGTGAATGGCTATTGTTCCATTGCACTCAGTAGCTATTGTGACAAAGTGTTTTGAAAGAATAATTATGCTCTACATTAAAATGACCATTAAAGCTGCTTTAGAGTCTTTGAATTCTGACACACAACCAGTCCACTGACGGCTGACAAAGCTGCCATACACGCAGCTCTCACAGGGCAAGGACACATGTAAAACTCCCATTCATTGGCTTAAGTTTTCACCAACATACCATACCAACATCTTTAAAATAATCTCTCCGTTCAGATTTCAAAGATTCCAAAGATTCCAAAAACCCTTAAAGTTGAGTTCTTACCTTCACCACTGTCAGTAAATGTTGCCAATACTTTAAACTTCCTACCAACATCAATACTCCAGCAGCAGAATCCAACTAAAATCTGGGTAAGGAAATTTAAAAAAAAAAAAATCTTATAAATGCCGCACTATTTGATTTCCCTTTCGGAGTGTCTTAATTAGTTTGTGCAAAGTCTCTAAGGGTGAATGCTAACCTTTTCTAACTTTTGCTTGAAGTTATGTTCAGCTATAAATGTTAGCAAATCTAAGCTGCCATTTTCCTTTCTAAACAGTTGTTAAGTGCTATTAACATGATCTTTGTGAGTTTACCAGGTTGGGTAGTGTTTCCCCAATGCCACAAAGCCAAAGAAAACAAATAAATAAAACAAATAAATGATTTTAAATGCTTATATGAAGTAAAATATTGTATATATTTACTCAAGATCAAAACCCTATATCATTTCTTGTTAACTTTCATTTGTGTGAGAGAGTCTTGACCGTCAGTTATCCTAGTAATAATTTCTGTGTTTGTGTGAAGCATCAGCGAGGCGGCTGAAGTAAAAATAAATGAGTCATTCTGCTGTCTGTCACCTCAAAGCTGTCAAAAGTGAGAGAAACACTAATATTGTACCTCTGTTTTAATTTATTGGTAAAAAGAAATCACCAAAGATTAAAAAGTGATCTTTTAAGGGTCCTGTCTTATTTATTATTTTACCAAAAATTGTTTCTGAAATATCTGATCATCTATCTTTTATAATATAGTCAAACAAAATGTTGAATGACATCATTTTGATGATTAAATAACTTTTTTTTCTATTTGACTATTTTGAAAAAATAGCTGATACATTAAATTACTGTATAGTCTATTCCTTTAATGAAAGTGAGGAACACTGCATGGTTGTAACATAACGTTCATTGTCCTGTCGATGGGGAAGGGGGGGGGGGGCGTTGGATGTTGTATAGGTCTTGTTTAGGGTCTGTTTTTTTCTGGCAGTTTTGCTCCAGATTAGTTTGTACAATGTCCAATGAACTTGTGTAATAAATCTCATTTACTGTTATCTATATAGATACCAGAACTAGATTAAAAAAGGCAAACTACTACGTGTCCTGAGCTTGATGCTATACACATGTAATTGCATGGCTAACTAGAACACCAGCCATATAAAATTTGAGCCATTCAAGGCTGATTAGAGATGGCAAAAAAAGGCGACGGAACAGGTGGTCTGGTGTCAGGAAGATGTTTTTTCTATATTACAGGCACCACCAAGAGGATGATCATTGATCCTAGAAGGAGGCGAAAGTAGCAGTGTCACACTCTTACAAACACCAGCGAGATAGAGGTGAGGAGGGTAAAAACCTTGAAATCCCTCAGTACTCATGTGAGGATCCCATCTGGTCCGACCACAGTCAGCATCTCCTTAAAATAGCTCACCAAAAACTGTATTTCTTAAAATTGATGAGGAAACTTCGCACGTCATCTAAAATCCTCTCAATTCCTAAAGATTATACAGAAAATGGAAAGTGTGACCATGAGCTTGATTAGTGTGGTAATGCAAAGGCACTGTAACATGTGATAAAAAATTAAAAGTTCATAAAGAGCAGCTTTCAGGACTTATACAGCATCAAGATTTAAAAAAAAAGAAGAAGAAAAAAAAATCAAAGGGCTGGACGCACCCACAACCCAGACAGGAAAGAGCAACTAATATTGTGACATCAAAAACCACACCCACAAACAGCTTCTACCCACAGGCCATGAGATTCCTGTAAAGCAAAATTAACACAGTCCCCCTACCTCAGGCTCCTTCACTCCCACTGACTGTTATTGGATCTGTGCAATCAATGGTCATCTGTTTCTGCTTATGTAAAATGACTCATAGACATTATTTTTATAAGACATGCAGCACTTCGCTCAAATTTTAAATGCATGTTTTTAACTAACTCTTTTGTCCTGCACATTATTTGATTTTAGTGTTCAAATTGTATTGTTCTTTTTTTGTTTGTTTATTTTTTTTAACTTCCATTTTCCTATTTTGTCATTAATGTCTATACCTTCTTGTGAGAAAGAAGAGGTTAGGAATTCCACTGAATGGTGCTAACTGCTGTGTTTTTCTTTTATTATTATTCATGTTACAATGAACATGCTGAATTTGAATTTCTGACTCTAAGATACTATTAAAAATATATATGTTTGAGCGTACACATAAAGCATAAGGGAAATGTAATTTGGATGATTATAGAAAACAAACAGTAAACAAATAAAAACAAATAATTCAACCTTCCCTATGCCTGTAAGGTTGAAGCCAGTATATACTGGAGATCTAAATAACCCAGATGTAAGTCAGAGACAGCACTCGAGCAGCTTAAGAGACTGATTAAGTTTTTTTTATTTCCTCCATGAGGTTCAGACAAGTCCTGGGCCAAAGCAGCTTTGGATTCCAAGCATACCTCTGATTTTTTTTTTTTTTTTATCTGATCTGGGAGAATACCATATTAGCGAACATAATGGCAATAGGAGGCTTGTTGTGGGAGTGTGTGTGTGTGTGTGCGTGATGGAGGGGGTAGACATGTGGGATGAGGTGTGTTGTGGGTAGACAGCAGGAGTGAGTGACAGAAGAAAAATGTCTGCAGATGGATGCTGAAACAGTCATACATCCTCGTTAGACCCCCTGTCTCCCAGCGGCCCAAACAGACCCCTCATCTCCCACACACACACACACATACACACACACACTCATATGTACAATCTCCTAACAACCATCACACATTGTAATTTTCTTGAAATTCTTGCCTGACACCCAAGACACACAAAAAAGGGTTTTTTTATGTACAGTCCAAAAAGCTGTTGTCAAAAAGTAATGAAAGTGAACATTAGCATTGTCTGTAAGGACAGCTAGTAGATTTACTATTTCTGAGTTGATATGAAAAAATAAGGGATAAATTTAAATTTTTGTTATGCTTAGTAAAACGTAATAGAAATAGAATCTAAGTCTATACAATAAGTTACAGTGTTGCATTTTAAGGAAAAAAAAGATGCCAGAAAAAGGATTATAAATTATATTTTAGACCCAAGTAGAACATCAAAAAAGGTCTGCTGGATCAGAACTATCCATCCATCCATCCATCCATTTCCTTTACCTGCCTTTCCATTCCGGGTTGCAGGGAGCCAGTGCCTATCTCCAGCAGTCACTGTGTGAGAGGCGGGGGACACCCTGGACAGGTCGCAAGTCCATCGCAGGGC
>JAOXNZ010000044.1:15563244-15577710 GCA_028566095.1 Kryptolebias brasiliensis | reverse complement strand
ATCTCTCCACCCATGTGGGCTTTTTTACCCACATGGGTGGGAAAAAAAGCCCACATGGAAAAAAAAAACCCACACAGACCATTGGTCTGTACACACAGACCAAAACCATTAATCCAAACTGCTGGTATCAACAAGCCTCAAAATAAAGACTGTTGCATCAAAACAAATTATTAATAATAATAATAATTTTAAAAATCATAAAATGTCCAAATCAATTTTGTGTGTAGTTTCATATTTTAAGGTGAGGGCACTTTTATGAGGGGGCAGGTGTGCCCTGACTCCCTAATGCTGAAGTAATTGTAGATAATGGAGTTTTAAGGACAGCTGCTGATGCTGGTTTAAGTGGGATTTAGGTAGAGATTTATGGTGGAGGGAAAATGGGTGTACGGGTGGAAAAGTTGGACTTGTTAAGAGAGTGAAGAAGAAGAAGAAGAAAAAAAGGTGATGAAGAGGTTAGTGAAGAGTGGTGGTCTGCTTAGCTTTATCCCAGCCCAGGTGAGAAGCAGGATGAAAAGGAGTCGAGGAGAAAAAAACACAGTTCTATTATCCTGCAGGAAAAGCTGTGGATTTGAAAGGTTTTATTAAAAAAAAAAAAAAAAAAATTAACTCATCCATAGTTTAGTGTGAAACGAGAGCCCGTCTGGCCCGGTGCTTCTTGAGAATAGGAGGTTAGAGAGGGCACAAGCTGGATGACTAATTGGGGAGGATATGAAATGAGGCTTGACTCAATCTACACCCTTGAATCAACTCTGCCCTACAGTACGCATCAAATGGGTTCCCTAAGTGGTGCTTTTCCATTGATTATACCCTTCCAATGTTACGCTCCAGCTACTTGTTGGAGAATTTTGACAGAAGAAAAAGAAGAAGGAGAAGGAACTAAAAGAAGCAGTTGAAGTACCGGTCAATACTTTGCAGGGGCAAACTGGGAAAAAAATTGAGGAAAGCAGAAAGTGAGTAATATCACATAAACAGACAGCTATGAAAGGGATTTGAGGGAAAGTGAGAGAGGACAAGGTGTGTAAAAAGTGCGTTTTACTCGCCGTAAACGCTGTGGTGCATGGCACCCCGCCTGGCATGGCACTCAACTTTATGAGGTGTGGAGGTGCTGTCTCCCTTGCCTCTCTGCCTGTTTTAATGATACAGTTTAGATGGAAAAGCTGGAGCTTCAGTTGAGACCAAGGACTCCACGAGCTCTGCCTCACACAAGCACCAAACCCCAGAAGAAGAAACATAAATCTGCTGCATACTCAAACACACGCACACGAGTGAACCTGAGCACACACATTAGCGTGAGCTCATCCTAAATAACAGGCCTAGCATTCCTTGAAGAAATGCATATCACCTGCCACCTTTCATGCCAAACGTTTAAACTAAAATCATCTTATGTTAAAAAAAATGACAAAAATGAGTTTTAGTCGTTTTGGTCAAACCTTTAAAATAACATCATGCATGATCTCATGCAACATTGCAAGATGTCACACTCACAGTATGGGTTGCGAATGACTCTCAGCTACTACCACATTAAAATTTAGCTCCATATTTGTAAAATTGACTGAGATATACCCATTTATGTGTTGGCTAAGGTTGATTAGATGAGGCAACCATCTTGAATTGGATTGACTCCAGAGGTTTATCATAGATGTACATTCAATTATTACTTTCTTAAAGTTTCAATAAAATCCATCGCAAGATATTTTGCTAACAGCCAAACAGGGTTGATGCTAAAGCTTTAAGTAACAATCTTGTGATTAGCACTTAGAGTATGTGTTGTGAACAACTCTTATAAATTTACTCTGTATCAATTTATAGCACAATATCTGTGAAAGTGACTGAATTATATTGTTTTCAAAGGTCAGTTGCCTGCGACAGCCATCTTGGATTGGCTTGGCTCCAAAGGTTATTCAGTTGTAGATGTTTCTGAGAGTTTCATTGAAATTTCTCCAGTGGTTTATGGGATGTTTTGCAAACAGACAAACACACAGACACAGACAAAAAACTTTATAGCTTGCCTTTCATTTTTCTGAGGTAAAAGTACAGTTGCTGTTTCTTTTTTATGCTTTTTTGCTTTTTTTTTTAAATCATATGTGGGTAAAGATTTAAAAATACAAATTTAAAAACATGCATCAAGACCTTTGATGAACAAGAGGTCTGTGTGTTTTTGTAGGGAATTATCTGAGCGTGTGAAGCATTCACACACAACTACTACAAATGATCACAGGTTGCAGGCATAGGCACAAGTGAGACTGAGAGAGCGACAGCAAAGAAGTGGAGAGGTGAAACCAGCTGTCAGTGGCGTGAAGTCTCCTCAGATCTGTCCCACACATCTGGACACTCCACAGACACACAAGAGAGTTTTTAACCACAGCCCATCACTGTTCCCTCTCACATGGAAACACGCAGTAATGCAATATTGATCTGATGATACAATAGGTGTGTGTGTGTGGGGGGGGGGTATTTGGGTGTGACATATGCTAACCTGCATTGTGTAAAAGTGAGTGAGAAGTTTGTTACTGTGTGTCGCATTGTTTGTGTGACGGTTAAAGCGTGAATGTGACAGGAAGGCAGCTATGGGAGCGATGCATTAATAAGCAAACGTTGAGGTGTTAGCCTTGGTGCTATTTCTGACACCTCACTGTCAAAGTTTTCCTCTGCAGTGGCGGGCCTGACTGAACGGAAACTGGGGGTGGGCTGGGTATGGGAGGGGGCAGTGCTCCCTCAATTCACCTTTCATTCCTCTGAATTCTGTCTCGCTGTCTCTCGTTTTCCCTCTGTCTGCTTGTCTAACGGTCTGTAGCCATTTCCATACATGTACCACAGCCCTGGAAATTTCTAGACACCGAGGGGCAGCATGTGAACACACAAATGAGTTTACTCTGACAGCTCTGAGTAGAAAGTGTGGATGATATCAGACTGAACCCATCTCTGAATAGACCATGACAATCAGACTCCATGACAACAAGTAAACTTTTTAAAAACTTTTCCTCAGCCTTCTGGGTTGTGCTATGCTGAAATGCATTTGTAATGCTTTACATCTTTAAAAGTAAAAATCTGTGCAATTATTATAAGCCCAAACTATTTAAGAATACTTTTATTGAGTAAAACAACTGATCTCAGAGAGCACAAACGTTTTACTTTTGATTATATAACATACATATTTCTGCTGTGTAACAAAGACTGATTTTTTTGAGACTTTTAATAAAGGGAAAAAACTAAAGTTGATGCAATAAATGTTCAAAATGTAAATGATTCATTGATAAATTTGAAACTGTCAGCCAGTCCCCTAAGGTCTATAGAAAAGTAGGACAAGATACTGTAAAGACAAAAAGATAAGGAAGAGGGAGGATTATTGTTCTGCATGTTCACGTTGTTCCTTTACTTGTTTCCCTGAGAGTTGTTTTCTTCTTCTTCTTTTATGTTTCTATGAGTCACTGTTTCTGCATCTGAATCTGGAGAGAAATAAAATGAAAAGTACATATCATAGTGGTGTATTTTTTAAAAAAAAAAAAGGACATCAAAAGAACAGAAAATAATTGGTTTTGCAAGCAAGTACAATCTTACATGTAGCTCTGAGTGACTGACCAACGTTATTGATCTCCCTTTTCGACCGATTTGAGACATAGTTTAATTTCTGGACTAGTGCAGAAATCTGTTTAAAGTTAATTCTCCTTCAGAATTCTGTTTATGCATCACAAAACCACCATGGCGCTTTTGTCATTACAGTATATAACTGTAAATGTCTGGTTCTCCAGTACTCATTTGTTGTTTGAATCTCACTCTGGAATGGTTATAATATTTGCAGGATCGAGACACTTTGTTTTCTGCATGGATCAAAGTATTTGCCTTGTATTTCTGCCACTCAGTGCCTTCATATCTGTGGTCTGCATTATTAAACACCACTACAAACAATGGGCTTTGTTTCTGAAAGCCTTTTGAATCAACTTTGCCAGTTAGAGCTTATAAAAACAAAAGTTAATTTAATGCGTGAATTGAATAAACATCACTGACACATGTGTTGTGCATGTTTTTTAAACTGAACATTATATTAATTGTTTTAAACAGATCAATAACAAACTTTATCAATCCCACTCTTAACCTTTGACACAAGCAGGGTTTGCTCTTTTCTAGAAAAACATGAGGGCTGCTCTGGAGCTAATTTTGCTTTCTTTAATAGCCATCTGTGCTTCATTACAGGTAGCATTAGGTCTCTAAGACTTTACAAATAATAAACTACTTTACTGCGCACATTAATTAAAATGCAAGAAACTGCAGCTTTCTAGTACTTAAAAAAAAATAAAACAAAATTTATCTTTTGGGTCAAGCATGTTAGGGAAGAAAAACTATGTGGTATTGATGTTGAGAAAGGTAGGTAAAAAACAAAAGGAAGGAAAGAAGTGCTCCCTCAAAGAAAGCAGAATGTTTCTGCACAAATGCCTTCTACTTCACAAGTTTATAATTCAAACTGGATTTTGTATGAAAAGAAGTTAGTGGCCCTGCATGCAAACCACACTCAGCATCATATTGTATATAGGCTGACTCATTCACCCAGAAGCAGCAGCTATTCCCACTGCGATGAACCAGGCAGACTAACTAATAGAACCACCCACGCACCAAACATACTTTTTATCTTGCACCGCACTCAGAAGCAACCACACACATACACACACACATGCGCACACATGCACACAAACACACCCCTGTCTTTGTACCAGCCCACTCATCGCTCGTTAGCTGCTACATGAGCGTGGTTGTCTTTACTGTGACACAGTCTGGCTGAAGCTCACTGTATCCACCGAGAGCGCACCACTAAAAATACTTTACTTAACAAACTCCTCTGATTACAGTTTGACTTTCTGTCTCCTCTTCCCCCTCCTGTCTTTAATCAGCTTGTAAACAAGCACAAGGTCATTTTCTTCCTTAAATGAAATAGGGGAGATAAGAGGAGCGAGGCACAGTTAATCCTTTAGACACGCTGATGGAGAAGTTTGTCCGGGTGATGCTCAACTGTTAATTATGCAAGAACGCTTCTCTATCCCATGATGACTCATCAAGTTATCTCCTTCTGGTTTTTTTTTTTTTTCCCCCATCATCTTAAAGTGAAAGGAAAAAGGAAAAGCAAAAGAAAAAGGAGAGGGAAAGAGAAAAGGGAATAGAATGGAATTGAGTGGAGTGGAATCGAAGGAAAAAAAAGGAAAGGAAAGGAAAGGAAAGGAAAGGAAAGGAAAGGAAAGGAAAGGAAAGGAAAGGAAAGGAAAGGAAAGGAAAATGAAGATGAAGATGAAGATGAAAGAAGTAGTTGAGTGATTGCTAAGTTACCACTTCAGTTTGGTGTCAACTCTTGTCTAAAACTAGACGAAGACATCTTTTGAAAACTTCTATGCGTGATTTAAGCCTTTATCTTCTATGAAATGCATGGTAATTAATTTAATCTTCAGTGTTTTAAGCATTTCAAAAAAAAAAAATTCAAATATTCTTTTTTGTCTTGTACTCTTTCTAGCTGTTGCGCCAAACAACCCAGTTTTGACACAACCAAAACTTTGATGTTTAATTGCTTGAGGAAATGTCTTTTTTATTTTCAGTGTGTGCAGCTCCTCACTATGAGATAGCAGTTCAGTCTTGAGTAGAAGTCTAAAAGCATCATTTTTGAAGGCCTGACAGCACCCAGGCCTCATTTCCATCCTTCTCCACTATTTATTAGCCTTCTCCTCTTCCCCAGTGAAGCAGCAATGTTAACAATGCTGTCCCCACATTTACCTGTTCTGCCTCATTACAGCTAAAGAAGTGGATAAATTAGCGCAGGAGAGCGTGCACGGCTGAGTCCGACTCCACCTGTCAGCCAGGGTGAGATAGTGAACATGCTGAAATGAAGGTGGGGGTTGGGGGGTACGATTCTGCCTTCAACACATTTTAGCAAAAGAATGCACCCATTACAGTAGGCTCTCTTCCCTCCAGAGTCATTTCCTGAAGGTTCGAGGTTTAATATTTTAGAATATGAATCAGAAAACGATGTCTATCACTGGATGTACCATTTTCATTACTTCTCCGTTCCCCACTCTGTTATCTGTTTTGTTTTTTGATCAGAATTGTGTTTTTTCTAGATATTTTGCAAACCTTTCTTTTAATCTTACACATGCATGCTTTGACTTGTTTTCACTTCTTTTTTATTTGCTACTTTCATACACAGATTTATAGAACAACATGGACTCTAGCCTCTACTGCAATATGAATTCAAGATCAAGAGGGCAAGTAAGCCTGGCTTTTTTCATCCCATGAACAAGCAAAACTTTGTGGCCCTGCGGTCTTTAAAAAGCACTATTTCTCTTTCTCATCTGTTCCACGCCTCTGGCCTGCCATCTTTATGGGCTGGTTAAAGGGGCTCTTATGATCCAGCTACGTATGTGCCCTCTCCACATTCGCCAGTAAAACATCAAGGCATTCCACAGTGTCCAGCCTCCTGCCTGCCAGGATTAACATTTCTCTTCAAGGTTGAAAATCCCATCAGATGGAACCAAATTAATTTCGGTTTAATATTAAGGGCCACCAGCCAAAATAATGGGAGACAATGCTGAGTGCATCCCTCGATTGCGATTTCATTCACTCCCTAATGGATGGCCGAGCTGAATACAGCAGCGTAGTAAATGCTTTCATCCCAGAGGGATAAGAAAAACAATGGCCCTTTTTAATTTCTTTCTTAAGCAGGCAGCAGAAGGAAAATGATATAGACGTAATTGATGATGAGAAAAGCAGGGGGAGTCTCAAAGATGTCTCACATTCAGTGTCCAGCCTTTTTTCAGTTTTTTTTCCTCTCTTTCTACTGTCTGCTTCAAAGAAAAGCTCAAAACCTCTGATGTTTGACAAATTTGGCATGAAGGACAACAGAATACATTTAAAAGAATAAGTAAAAACCCCAAAGAGTCCACACTGCAGGGTGTGCAGACCTGCTAGAGATGAATATTTCTGTCAGAATTGCAGTGTAATGCAAAATTACCAGTAGTGTAAAGGGTATAAGTTATTTAAAGAGCTATCTACAATTTGTGAGAAATTTATTGTGTATAAACTGCCCAAACTGCTCCAATTCAAAAGATTGAAACTATTTTTTTTAAGTAATTCTGTGTTTATTTGTGTGATTGCAACTTGCATTTCCACCTTGGAGAGCTAAAGTTATGGTTTATATATAAACCTAACTTATATCTTGTTTGTAAAAGCAAATTAATTTGTTTGTTTGTTTTTTTTTTGTTGTTGTTTTTGCTGGTTAGATTCACACTTGCTGCCTATCTGAGCCATATGAGACTTTAGTAGAGTTAAAAAATAAATAAAAGTAAGAATGCCGGTTGCTTATTCTCTCAGTGTGCTGAGGCACAGACAGAGACATACTGTGGGCGTACAGCAGCTCCACTTGTGGTGTGTGATGAAGGGAGAGAGTGTCAAGAACATGGATGCACTGATCCATGGCCCCATGGCGTGTGCTTAGTGATACATAATACCACTATTGCACAATCTCCTCCACGCCCCCACCCCCGTCCCATTTTTGGGTGACACATACCAAAGTCAATTTTCTGTTCTTTTCATGCAGAGACAGAAAAGAAACAAATGTAAGATGGCAAGGCATTTTGTCAACCACTTTGGTCAAAGCTTATGCCTTCAAGCTCACTCTTTCATATTTGAAGAGAAACACTTCAGAATAAGAGAATTTGTAACTTTTTTATTCTCTTTCAGAGCAATACTTGACTGTCAAATCATCAATACAGGGGTCAGGAATGTGAATTCCTCATCAAAAACCTTGAAGCAAATAGTAAAAAATACAATTGCATTGCCATCTTCTGCATTAAAAGGGAAAATAAAGGGTGAAGTAAAAACTTGGGGAAATGGTCAGGCAGGCAAAGGCTTTGGAGGGTGTTTATAGAAAGAGGAAAAGCGAGAAATAAATGAAAGACAAAGACAGGCTGAGTGTTTTTTTTTTCTTTTAGAAATGTTTAATTGGCTTTAGGGCTACTCTAGCACCCAATTAGCATGCTTGTTACATGCAAACACGAAGAGCTAATTGGCCCGTGAGGAAAAAGCAGCACGGCCCTGAAAGGAGAGACCAGAATCCATTTGAAGATCTGCAACTCCAATAGTGCTACGTTGGGAGGCTATTTGGCAAACAGTTGTAAATAACATTATGCTGCAGCAATTGCAAATATTATTTTTACTTTGTGCAATCTTTATTGCCAGATGGCATTATGAACAAGAAAATAGAACTGCAATAAAGTTTATGGGCTATCAAAGAAAACCATTTGGTCATCAAGATTTCTTTTTTTTTTCTTGTCAACAACTTATGTGCACACAACAGTGAAAAAATGCTTTGTTTTAAACTACAATTTAGCCCTAAGGTTGTGTATCAATGTCCTGTTAAATTAATCAGATCTCGAGAAGAGTTATCCCCAGTCATACCTAACCTGTCCACTATTTGCCCTAAATTAGGAAAATGCTGTATGCACACCTACACTTTGCAGTAATTTAAGCTCTCCAAAGGCAAAAAGCTGAATCTTTGATTACATACACTATACAAAATGTAGCAGCAGCATCTGATGCACATAGATTATCAAAAGCTCATTGTGCTCTTGACATGCAATTGATCTAACAAAGTAAACATGGTTTGCTTCCAGCCACAGCACATAGAGTCAGATTTCCCAGTGGTAAATTTAGAGCAAAACACACAGTATAAAACTTAGTGAGTAAAGAAATTTGAATTTCCCAATAAAGCCACACAATATTATCTTTCCTGTAATTTTTTGCTGTTAAATGTTAAGAAAGACTCTCCAAAAAATGAGTATTTCATTTTTCAAGACAAAACATATATAGCACAAAGAAATGTGCATTACATTCAAAAATCATTTGTAAATACTGTTTTGAACAACAGCAACAAAAAATAGGTCAAGGCTTATGTTGATTAAAGCTACCATCATCATCACTAAAACCACTGTAAATAACATTCTGGATGCTTACATTACTGTTCATAACCCAACAATGTTTTGCTCCTCCTAAACAACAGACAATATAACTTATGAGTCTCCTGATTTCTGCTGTCTATAAAATATGGATGTAGCCATCATGACATTGCTCATAAATTAGGAACTATAGTTTTGAAGCTTCAAGGTTGTCACTTCTCCATCATTATCTTCAGTGTTTGGCACTATGAGGGATTTGACTTAGAGCCCACACTGTGTTTGTTCATTGAATAGTAACAATAATGCTCAACTGTCACTCCAACAAAACACAACAAAAAATTGCAACATGCAATAAGAAGGTATTTATCTGCTCTGTTCTATGTTCTGAAGGGCCCATTTGCCATCTCTCAAACACCTTTAGCAGTTCAAAACAGTCAAAGCTCACAGTATTCTGGCTTTAATTGTCTTTATTCTTTTGTTTCTTTAAAGGTCTCTAAGTCTTGTTTAAAATGTGTTGGTTAAAAACAAGAGAATGTTGTATTATTTGTGCCTCAGAACTTCTTAGCTGTATTTATGCTTTCCTGTAAAACCAACACAGAGGCTACATTGTAACTGCGTACCACTTATTCACAATAGAGAAATCTAACTCATTTGCAGCAATGTAGAATGCAACAAATGTGACAGTTCCATTTGGTTTGGAGTGTCTACATGGCATATCACTTTCCTTATATAAAATGCCACTGTGAAACAAAAATGTCAGATGTAATAGACTGTAATTGTATCAGGCTTGGTCATAATACTAATGCAACATTCAGTATTCTGCCGGTGTAGCTAAGGGCCATTGTCTTGTTTTCATTGCTCTGTTTCTCGACATCCAGATGCAGTCAGCTCCATGGTCGCCCACAACATCCCCATGTCCACATTTAGGTAGCAAATCATCGAGGCACACAAAGAAAGTCTTTGCAGAAGCATAGAAACCAGATAGCTAGCAAATGTTTTGAATGTGTTACTGCAGATACATAAAGAAAGACCACCATACAGGGAAATACTGAAAAATCAAGATGCAGAAATGGTCCCAGAAAAGTGCTCTTGCTTTGAAGCTCCAACAGTACTCAGTGGTGTACAAGAACTCTACCATAATTGGTCCGTGTTTATATCTTATGGTCTGTATCTTTGAAAGAACAATTCTGCTTCTCCAGTGAAAAATAAAAAAATAGAAACAATATTGCACAGTCATATCAACGGTCACTTTAGAATAACTAGTTAATGCATGTTTTTGGCTTGTGAGGGAAAAAAAAACAAAAAAAAAAAACAAAGTACATCCACACAGGTATGGGAGAACATGTAAACTCAACACATGAACATCCCAGCTGAGATTCAAACCTGACTGTAACAAGACGAACCATCCCACCACTGTGCAGCACAAGCCTTCTTATCACCAGATTGCCCTGCCTATTTGCTTTTAATTCAAGGTTATGAGAGGTAAGATTTTGTAACTATTGTCAGTGATGATTTTGTATAGTAAAAGGTTCATTAGAATTACTCTAAGGACTGTCTCGATGTATTTTTCTGTCAGCTGTGCCTTTGGTTCTAAAAATAAGATATTATGTATACACAATGGCTCACTACAATTTCAGTCACTTATCTGGGCTCCTCTGTATGGTTTGCTTCAGTTTAGCATGAACCATTAATCAGGCTTACGTAAGAAAGTCTAGTAAGGAGTTCATGCTATTTATGTATTTTTAACAGTCTTACTATCCCCACATATAATCTCTTTCACGTGGAAAATTATGAACAAAACAACTACTAGCTGACATTGCTAAAATATACAACAAGACTGTGTCCATGCTACTGCAGTGCAAAAAAAGAAAAAACCTATTTATGAAAATTTTATTTTTGACTTATCTGTCTTGAGAAAGACCTAAAATGTTTCTTTTTAAAAATGCCATATGTCTCATTGGAACAAAATGTGCATTTGGTTGCCTGACAATCACACAGCCACAAGCGGAATGCACAATCATGTCAGTACCACTGTGTGGAGAAGCCAACTGAAATGGCAGTATCATACGAGTGAGCATCTCAAACCATTAGGCCATGACAGTGACAATGAGGCTTGTCCAGAAGTGTCACCTCTCCCAGCCTCTGTCTGTCTCTGTCTCTTGCTCTCACCCTTGTTTCCTATCTTTCCATGCCTCTGTCTAACTCTCTCCATGTCTTAAACTCACACCCACCCACACACACACACAGAAAGACAGGACGTCTTTATTAGTCTTCTGTATGCAGGCTGCGCTCAGCCTGAGATTGCAGGACTGACCCCTCGCTGTGAGTTGTACAGAGGAAATGTTTACTCAAACCCCACAGAACATGCCATTAACCTCTTTCTAGATAGAAGACAAACAAGAATGTCCCTCCATGAGGGCAATAAAGACAGGAACACCAATCCAGGACCATCATGGCAATCACCTCATTACGAGTCTGCAGGTGGGAGCAAGGAGCCAGGGAGCCCAGTCTCTCAGGGATACTTTCGCTGTGGTGTACCAGTGTGCCTAACATTCAGTGAAGTGTCTATGATATCCAGTGAAGTGCAAACAAATGATTAATCTAGCAGTCAGGGAACAATAAGAAACTCCATAAATGCATTAACCCCCCCTCTGCCCTTCTTGAACAAACCAGTCCATATGCATAAACTCTTCTCATTTTACTACCTGTCTCTTCTCTCATGTCTCTCTGTCAGAGCCCCTCCCTCCCTAGAGATTTTGAAGGATATCTTCTGGCTCTGATTAAAGCCCCAATCCTGGAGGTGGTCTTGGTGGTAAAAGAAGGGCAGAGGGGCCTGATGAGAAGCCTGGGCACTGGAGTAGCTTCTCCTTCTTAGGAACCTGTGGGTGTAATTCAATCACACCTCAATAATTCCCCCAATGTTAGAGTCCAATCCACCCCCTCTTCCCCTCTCCTACACAGGAAGTATAGATAGACAGCATAAGCTCATGCTCATCCCTGATTGAGGACCTCCTCCTGGGTGGCTTTAAGTGCCTACAACTGGGTGCATTTTATCTGTGTCATTTGAAGAGGCTATTATTTTAATTGAAAAAGTTACCTGTTGCCACAGGCAAATAGAATAAAAAAGAAGGTAAAGATAAACAGGGATAAAAATTTAAACAAAAACACCAGATGGTGATATACATGGTAAAAATTATTGTTTATACTTACTGTTTGATTACATGTGATAATGAGAGTGGGATTCCTCAAGGCAATTAGTGTCTGTGGCAGCCATATTGTGAGAGGACACGAGGAAGGACAGCACGGGCTGTTATGAAGGAGCGCTTATCAAATATCTCCGGCGGGGTGATTAGTGTAATAAGACACTGCAAGGTGAGATAGGCCAGTCACACTCTTTTAGTATATCTGTGGGTGTTTGTGGGTGTCTGTGATAGTGTGTGAGAGGTAATTTGTGTTGGAACAAGCAAAAGACGGTGGCTGAGAGACAGTCAGGAGGAAAACAGAATG
Organism: Kryptolebias brasiliensis; assembly: GCA_028566095.1. Taxonomy (NCBI): domain Eukaryota; kingdom Metazoa; phylum Chordata; class Actinopteri; order Cyprinodontiformes; family Rivulidae; genus Kryptolebias; species Kryptolebias brasiliensis. The sequence continues at coordinate 15,565,276 of JAOXNZ010000044.1, read as the reverse complement.
ATTGACTGTGTCCATCTGTTTTCATATCTGCAGTTTCAGAGCTTAAATGTGTGACTTGGTGTTTACTGTGTCCCCATTAGTATTTATGTGTTAGTGAGAGTGAAATAAATTCCATGATAATGCAGGTGCCTATGTCAGGCTTGCTGCCCCTGGGTTTTAGCCTGTGACAGAGGGCAGATTGGGGGCACTTACCCCTGGCAGGGTCTTCTGTTCATGGAGGGCGCTCTGGGCCTTCAGTGCTGACTCTCTCGCACAGTATGTTAGAAAGGCACATCCTACAGTGTCAAGGAGACAAGAAAAATAGGGGGGAAAAGTATTATTCTAATTGAAAAATACATTAATTATATATCACATGCTTTTAGAATAAAATGACTTTTAGAAGTGGAGTTCTGTAGAAAGATTATGAACAATAAAAGCCTGTCTACCTTGATTTGGAAAAATTGAGGTTAATTCTGACTGGATTGTCCAAATGCAGCAAAGATCAAAGTAGATGGGGGCCATCCTTCAATAACTCCAATTTCAAAAACTTTATAGTGGTTTGTGCAAATGCTAGTTTACAAACCTTGGCAGCACTATAACTTTTGTATTACACAAGTATTTGCATAGAATCCAATGGTTATTCACAAACACAAACAGCAGCAGCAGCTAACTATAGCACTTCTGGTGCAGCCTGATGGACTTCTGGCATGATTTTCATTGTGCTGAAATAACCATATAATGACAAATTTATGTCAGTGTAAAAGTTTATACAATAGCATTTGCATGAACAACTGAGAAATTTTAGAGATTAGAGTTGTTTTAAGTGGACAGCAAACCACTTTGAATTTAGCTCCATTCACACTAGCAAACTCTATTTCTCCTAACTGAGATCATTCAAAGAGCTATCTACAAGTAAGACATTCATTTTTCATAACCTTCACACAAAACCCCACTTCAAAAAACCATTCAATGTATAACAAGCAGATAATTTCAACATTTACTAACTATCATGTATAGCTAGAAACTTGAAAAGTGTATGTCCACCCCTTATGTAAACACGTTTCCAAAAAGTGCACAGAAGCTCCTTTCAAATTGTTACTTGTACTCATTAAAGCATATGGCTAAATTTATTTAGAAGATTATTTGAGACCTCAAGTTGTATTGTGAAAATAAAAACCCACTTCTATTTCAGTATTTGTTCAAAGTTGAAGCATTCATATGATTTGAAAAAGAAAAAAAAAAAAACGCTCACTGTAATCTTCCAAAATAGTGGCAGAGATTTAAAATTTTATTCAGGTCATTGTACCCCACACATGGCCCAAACATAAGGCTCACTGGAGTTTTACAAGCCATTGGAACTCATATGCCCCATCACTCTGAGGTGGAGCCACAAAGATGGGTGGATCCTGATCTTTACAGTCCAGATAAAAGCTCCGATCTGATCCTCATCTCCTTACATTACAAACTTCCCTGGAATCAGATCAGCAGGTCGAGATCCTCTGAAGGGTTTTCAGGGTTTTCTGAACTTTCTTTTTCTTCTGAAGCAGCAAACATGACAAAGGTAGGATGGCTTTACTTTCTGGAAATGAAGTGAAGGTGGAGGTGGAGCTGTGACAGAAAGGTCCAGTCAGTGGGGTGGTGAGGCCCGGGGGGGTCAGATGTCTCCTGAAAATCCACACGTCTGTTTTAAATCTCCTCTAAAATCAGACATTTCCTTCAGACCAGCAGCTCAGGTTGAAGAAGGTTCAAGAATTTCATAAACTGAAAAGACACTTCAGATTTTAAGGCTCAGTCATGAAGGCGAGTCTTCATGTTTTTTAGATTTTATTTGAAAAGTGTCCCCTGGGGAGCAACCTGGTTGTATGTTTTTAACAATTTAAACAAAACTTAAAGTTGTTTTTAACTTGAACAACAAACTAGTTGGAGAAAACAGAAGAGGTTATGATGGTTTATGGTTATAAAATTGAATTTCCTTTAATAAACATGCTCATACTTGACTATTTGCATTATTTCTATTTTGTTCTGTGGCCCAGGGGATTGGGGGGGGGGGGGG
>JAOXNZ010000044.1:15493946-15511454 GCA_028566095.1 Kryptolebias brasiliensis | reverse complement strand
GAGGTTTTATTCATCTGACCTGAACTGTAAACAGTTCCCTAGAGGCTCTGTATCAAACAAAAAGTTTGACAAACTCCAAAAGTCAAAGATGTGGATCTTTTGTTAAAGAAATAGTACCAAAAAAGTGTTTGTTTCAATTAATTTGACCTAAACATGATACAAAATAAGAGGTAATACAGAAGTGAATAACACCCCTCTATGTGAAAATGCAAACTAAACAAGCACATTTAGCTTCTCAGCTAGGAGAGTGCTAGTGTGTTGTTCGCAAGTGGCGCTTATTAAACGACTGGTGACGTATTTAACACTGATTGCGAGACACCAGAGTGTGTTTCAAAGTGTGTGAATAATGACCCATTTGGCTTTCCATATTTCCACCTGTCAACAGTCTACACTTCTACCCTTGTGATCACAAGGACCACAAAGGTTTTCCACACTGCTGATTTGAAACAGGAAGATCTTGAAGCTCCTGTGTTTCATCTTATTTAGTTTTAGTGTACAGGGCTTTAAACAGTATTTTCCTTTACCCTTTTTTTTTGTTATGGCAGTTAGCAAAAAAGCAATTAAAAAACAATGTGCGCTGACTTCTAGATGAGAGCGATAATTGCCTGTGACTATCTGTGATGAATTGGTACAAATACATTTACCATTACAGACCTACAGAGAAATAATAAATTTATTTGATATCACTAGGCAGTAAATTAGCATTGACAACACCACAACCCTGAACCTAAAGCTGCTAAACAGAATTCAGCACTGACCGCCTTATTTGCATTACTTGCAGTGCTTTTTTTCCTCTTGTACCAGTCAAAATGCCATTCTAAAAATGATTGAGCCATCTAATTACATTTACCTAATACGTCAGTTTTAAAACGTTTTATGATGAGCAATAATAAATCAGTGTTCATTTAGAAAGCAGTCTAAATCCATTTTTGGACCAGATTCTCTCCACTCACCATTGTAGCAAGGGATGGGCCAAAGGGTCCAGTTTGTCCATCTGTTTCTTGATCTCAAGATAGGAACCCTAAAAACAAAAAAAACAACATGAGCATATGCTGCTCTCTGATTTTCTTTTTCCAACATCAAAGCAGTAAGTAGCTAGATTCAAAATGTAGTTGTGGATCATTTAAATAGTACTGATGGTAAAATTGTCTAGATGCAGTTCATCTAAAAGACACAAGAAAGCACCACAGTTCACTGAATTAGTAATTAGTCTACTCTTGACCGGTTTGTCCCCTCCAAAATCCCTCTTGTACCTGTGTCATTTCACGGATGGACATGACGCTATCCAATGCTTTCTGCAGTCTTTCATAATTCTTCTTCTGTGTTCATCCGTTGAGCCAAATGTATGCAGGGAGAAAGGGAACAACATAATGGTGTCTAAAATCACCTCAAGATGTAAATGGTTGCTGTGGTTTATCTTTTAAACATGAAAATTTACTGTAACTTTCAAAATGAGTTATTTTTTATACGTAGAATACAAAGCTTGATTCTTTAATTAATCAAAAAGAAATTATGGAATCAAATTTCAGTGTTGTTTATTCTAGGTAGTCCTAATTCCAGCAGGATGCTGACCTTTGGGTTGAATGCAAGAGTCTTGGGATCATTTGGATCAACGACTGATGGGTAGGGCTCAAAGATGATGCTCTTACGGGGAGACTCGAGTGCAGCTCGACACATAGCCACAAGTAGGTCCACCACCTGGAAAGAGCAGTAGAAAACCTTAGAAACTGTTACCGAATCATTTTTGATTCACTTGCTGAATACCTCTAAACTAAAAAAAAAAAAAGAATCACATTAGAATATTTATTTTAATGTGGTTTGAAAGATTTTTTTTTCTCATTTGATTTACGGAATGAAAAAATAAATTTTGGGGGAAACAGAAATCTTTTCAAACAAACAGACATATTATAAAACAATCTCTAATACTGCTGCATCTTTTGAGTTGTTGTCACCTCCGCTCCTGTGGCCACTTCCTCTGCAGCTCCGGACATCACACCCAGAGTGTAGAAGGAAAACACACACAGCTCCCTGGTGCACACAGCAGGCTGCACAAAGACACACACCGCAAACAGAAAGAAACCACAACCATTCTCACTGTGACAGGCCTTACAGTACAGCAGTACATCCATTCACACGCTCTTTTCCTCCACCGATTGTCCAGGATATGAAAATCCAATAACCAAGATCATATTACTAAAAGAGAAAGTCTTCAAACAGATTACCTTTTGAGACTTGTCTATTATTTTAAATTGATATGAAAAGGTCCACAAATCTATATTATATAGTAATAGTATAAATGTGTTGTTCTTTTTCTGTCTCTGATACCTTCAGCATGGATCCATTCTGAAAGACGTGCTGTTCGTCACAGACCACGCAGTACTCATTAAGTGTGGGGATCCTCTGCTCTGAGTACTTCATTATCTGTTAGGAGACAAACACAGTGGACTTTGTGATTATAACTCCCACTGCAGCACTGCCATGAACAGTTGCAAAGACATCTTAGGTACAAGCAAAATACAGAGCTACAATTTGTCACAGATATTTCAGATAATTAATTCTCCTACAGGGGTAACAGAGAAAAAATATATATAATTAGGAGTAAGAACTGTACTACTTTTATATATGACATTAATAAGAACAAGCAGGTTGTTTTACTGCTTCACATACTTTTGTCTTAATCATGGTTCAGTGACCCAGATTAATAAAGTTATGGACCCACGTCTCATTAAGATCTAACCTGCACTAAGAAGCCATACTCCAGTGTGGGGATGTTCTTGCAGTGGCCGCCCGCCTGGGATGAGAAAAACAATTCAATCAGCTGCCTCGTGGTAATCTGCGCTGGGGCCCTGGCCGCCGGGACAGCCACAGTCTGATGAGTCAAGTGAAGACAAAGCATTATGGGAAAGGGCGCACCAGCCGGCTTTCAGTGAGGATGGGGAAAGGCTCGGGTGAAATATTACAAGGAGGCGGGTGAGACGAGGGCTCAAAGTGGATCGCAGTGGAGTAAAATATATATATACATACATATACAGCAAACATAACAACATGAAGTTCACATAAGTACATTATTACATAAATATTAGAATTGTGAAGGTATGAGGCTCTGAGATGGGAAATAAACACTACAACGTGTATGATCACATGCTGACTCATCTGGGAAATACATCAAATGCAAATAAGTGCAAGATGAAAGGAGTTGTTAGTGTACACAAATTAAACTTCAAATTGAATAGCATTCAGTATTTGGGAGCTGAGGGATCCACTGGTTCTTACCTGGCTATTTGGTGGATAGCTGAAGAGCTCTCCTTTAGGGTTCTTCATTGTACATGAGATGGAGCGGTTCATCAGGCGGGTCACTCTCAGCTCAGGAACACTCAGCTTCCCTTTTAGAACTGTGTCTTGGATCAAAGGAAAACTTGGAGACCTGAAAAAGATTAAAGACACAGAACTCAACCACTTTGATGAAGAAAAATCTCATCCTCACCATTCTTCAAGTGGTTGTGAGGAATATGCAGTAGAAGTGTTGGCATCAAAGCAGGGAGATTAAACCACAGATTTGCTATTACTGTGGTTTTGTTATAAAAATTAAATAAAGTTATTTGTAGCTGGGCAATTTTAAGGTTATAATCTATGCTCTTATTTTTCATGCTACACTAACGTTAGACACTAGAAGTACAACTGAAATCCAGTTAGACAGTAGCTCTAGTCACTAGCAGTTAAAGTCCTAGAAACTAGTGTTCACTTCCACCATTACTTTCAGTACACCATTCATGCACCCAGCTGACATAAAACTCTTGACAAGTCATTAGGATGTCAAAACAACCTCGTTAGTCTAGCTGACCACCATCAAGAGGGCCAGGATTCAGTCCCTGTGCACTCATAACTGTCAAAGCATCCAGGACTAAGACAGAGGCTGGGAAGAGTCTTCCTCTCCCATGGGAACTTTTGTCAGGTTTTGAGTTTAAGTCAGCCTGTGGTATACTGTGTCAGAGCTTCCTTCTCCCTGCTTCCTTTTTCTACAGTTTACCTTTTTTCACCAAGCTTTTGCAAAGAATTTACATCCTATTATTACAAGGTAAATTTCCAGTTTATATTGTAAAACTTTACATGTAAACGAAACTGTAACCGCTTTACTCATTTAAAGTTTACATCTAAATTTACCAATAACCTGCTATTTGTAATTATAAATGACAAACACCAGCTATGGGTAGAGTTCACTACAGCTTTTTGTATTTAATACTTGTAAAGCGTGAAGAAAGGAGGTTTTCAAATAAATTTGCAAATATTAGCATATAACCTGACCCAAATGTCTACATCAAAAATTAGATATAAAAAGGATTAAGCCAGTAATTAAAAGGGAATACACAATAAATCATTGTAAAATGGAAACAAATTGACTCAGGGTTAATTCTGCATTGCAGTGCCAGTTAATGGCTGCAAAGACAAACTAAGGGAATAGTTGTTTCAAGAAAGAAGTATTTCACTTTTTTGTTTTGTTCTCACTTGGAATAACTTTTAGATCTGGTCATAATTACACTCTCTTTTTCCAAACTGAGGTTGCTCAAAGAGCTACCTACAACAGGTAAGATATTAATTGTTCATAACCTTGCTACAGAACCACACTTCAAAGGATCTGAACTGTTGCTCTAATAGACCCGTAGAGAGGAAGAAAAGCCTACTTGGGAATGGGGGAAAAGATGCTGAGCCCAGCGCGGAACTTCTTGATGGTTCCTCCAGCTTTGAACCAGCTATGCCTCTTTTCCTGCTGGGCCTTGAGGAACTCATTGCTGAGGTGCTTCCACTGCTGAGAGGTGAATGTGCTCAGGATCCTGCCACATTACAAAACAATCTGTGCTGAGTAACACCTTCAGTTGAAAATCATTTAAAGTCAAAATATTTTATAGTAAAACAAAGTTAAACTACAACATATCATGTTAGATTATTATATTTAATGTGTACTATCATATAATATATTCACTTACTTTTTGAGTTGCAGGCCTAGACTGAATCCCTCTTTATTTGAAGGCTGGAAAACTTCTACTGACGGCTCTGAATAAATAAAGCAGAGTAACATTATTACACAATAGACAGATACACACAAACTCTTTCTTTCCCTCTCCCTCATGTACAGCACATATTGTACTCACCTCCCACTCTTGGTGAGTGGCACAAATACACTACATTCCTCATAGAAAACCAACATCCACACTGACATCTTTACTCACCAGGTCCGTCAAGGTACTGAGAAAGAGAAAAGCGCAATCTCAGGATAATGGGCTCCGTTCGGATAACTTTCCAAGCTGTCGCAACCTCCTCCTGAGTCAGACACACACATACATGCGCACAAACACACAAATTTAGCAGCCTAATTAGGGCCATTTCTCATTACATAAATAACTTATGAGCACCCGATGCATTATAAATGATGTGTTACTTTGCAAAATGTCAACGTTAGAATAGTAATGGGCAAAGTCAGAGGAGGTGTTTGAAGTGTACAGGGAATGCTGACTCACATCTAAGAAGCCGATGTTAATATGAAGATCGATGTCCACATCATCGATGGTTCCGTACTCCCTGCGCAGAGACACAACAGTGAATAAGGTAAAACGTCACACTCCGATCATTTCTACTCATTAAACTCAGAGTGAGATAAATTACACTTATTTTTGTTCAATCCTGACAGGCAGTGCAGATTTTATCTTGTCACTACTTAATTATTTAATAGGAAAAAGATGTTCAGAATAACATGAACGAGTGTGTGTGTCAGTGCAGGTCTACCTGACAGAGATAGCACTGTCAGTGTAGATGTCTTTCACCGCCTCTATGTCTGCATCTAGCTGAGGGTGGCGGTACAGGTCAGCAGCACAGCTCCCCTGCAACAAGCAGCACTGGTCACAGTTATAGCAGCGAATGAATTCTCAATGGTTCTCAGCAGTGTTTATTCACACATATCCCACACACCACAAGACACAAGCACCACAGAAACATCAGTATTTCAACCAGCTTTTGACTACTTTGCACTATTTCTAAATAAAATACACTTTGCTAAGATTTTCTCAGCATTGTTTGCATCACATCTTTCTCCAGTACATTTAACAAGGGCAAACTAATTGTCCATCTCTGTGCCTGGTCTCTTGAGAGCATACTACAGATCCCTCACTACCACCCTTATTTTCACCGCACTGCTTTCATGATTTCTGACTTCGCCTGAAATGATTTACTTGATTTACAATTCAATCAAAAGATAGTGATAAGAAAAAGGATAACTAACAGATTAAAATCTTAGGTGAAAGTGAAGCAATCAACTTCAAGAAATAGGACAATGAATTGCATGTTGGCATTGGAAATTAATTTGTTAGAGTCTGCATAGGAAAAATGAAGCAAATACTAAACAGTTTATTTCCGGAACATTAAAAAAAAAACATGTTCATGCTTGTCATATACACTTTCAAACCTTTATGAGACCAACTCTTTAAGTCTTGTTAAATTGTATAATTTTCAGCTTCACATGAAGGAAAATGTTTCCTCTGTTCATTAAGGCATTACGATGGAAATATCAAAGACCCCATCTGTTCTGCATTACCTGAGAAACAATATCTAATCAGCTATTTATCTTAATGGCATGACTTTTGTGCTAAATATTCAAAAGGTTAAAAACCTATCCTGCCCAAGGTTCAGTTTCTTGATAAAAACTTAAAAACTGATGGCTGCTTTCCTGTTAAAGTATTAGTGGTTATGATGGTTGTTTATCAAAAGATGCTGGTAAGTTTTCCTTCAGTGCAAGTTAAGCCGCCTTTTGACAAAATGTATTGTACAAAATAATGCTGCAACTGTCAGATTGTAGCAAAATTTAAGAAATACTTGATCATAACAGGCCTTAATAAAATCTTCTTCTTTTTTTTTCAAAATTCTATATTAGCAGAATGTTTCAGTCAGTGAATTACAATTTTTTATATGTTTATTTACTTATTCATTTTATTAAAGTATATTCTGAAATTGCCCATGCAACAAAAATAAGCTTGGGACTAGTACTAATACAGAAAACGAAAAACCAATATCTTGACAAAACCATATTTAGCAGAGAGGTAAGAGTGCCTTCTTTACCTGAATTCCATAAAGGAACTGTTCAGGTTCATTCTCCCCATCCGACTCTTCGTCCGTCCAACACTGTCCTTTGATGTCCTGTGGGTCCACGCATTGTAAAAAGACCATTATAACAGAGCAGAAAGAAAATGCAACCTCTTTCTAACATCCTTTCATCTCACATCTCCCTATTTAGTCGTCCGTTCAAGTGTTTCAGAACACCGCTTTATTTAGCATCTCTAAAGGAAAAGGTAAACAGGTCGGATTTGTTTCCAAAAGACAGAATATTCTCTGAATAATTCCTTCAAAAGAATACCTAACTGTGATTGCAAAAGGTGAGTTGTAAAATATAAAAATAGACATGGTTTGTCATTTTCACCAAAGGAAAAAGAGAAAAGATTCAACTGAACAAACATTTGTCTTAAAGTTAAGGTGCTATAATATTTAGAGGCCTATGAAACGTCTGTGATTCTCTATGCAGCACTGTAATGTTATTTAATCTGTTGCGCAATTTTCTAATTCATAAACAAAGCGGTGACTTTGTGACATAGTCTAATCAGATTCACTGATTACGCCAATAGGATCCCAGCTGTCTTACCATTGGATCTGCTGTTCATAGGGCTCTCTCAGACAGGTTTGGGCCTTTGATTACTGCCAACCATCGCAGCCTATCTCCAGGTGAAAAGAACGAGAACAGATAACCGCAGAGCTTAGTGTGACCACGTGTTTTTCTTACGCTCCTCAAAGTTACGCGGCCTTGGGGGAGGAAAAAAAAATGGAAAAATAAAAATTCAGCTGAGGAAGAAAACATGAAACAAAGAAGGTATTGCTAGTCATGCCATGCTCTGTCAGTGGTGCCCTCCTCCTTTTCTTTTGTTTAAATCGCCTGCACTTCACCTTGCCATGTATCCTAGCAACAGCCATCTCTGCCTCCTCTCAGAGTGGCATTAATCACTGTAGAGAAAATGTGTGGGAGATATGTGCTGTACGTTCAGTACCCAGGATGTCTCCACTTCTTTGTTTAGATTTTTTTTTTCACAAACTCATTCTAATAATATCAAAGCACAAGAGGGTTATTTCTTTGTCTTATAAATACTGTAAGAAAACAATGCATACTGTGTGTCAGCACACTGTGTGACTCTGCTTTTATAGCTATTATAGCTGGTAAATAGATAAAGAAAAAACACCTATGTCACAGAATTCCCAGAAACAACACCAGAAGCACACACTGTGTCAAGAGGGTGAACTACAGCTAGACAGAGTAAGTGAATTACAGCTAGCAAATATCACCTAAATATAGGGTATATATTTCTATTTTGTAACTGAACACTCTAAACTGCATCACTACTATGTAAAAAAGTGAAAGTCAGCTCTCGTTTGTTGATACACTTTACCTGTATAGTATATAAACAATCACTGTAATATCATGTTTTTTTTGCCAATGTGTAAATACACATTATTAGTATTGCAGCAACACAATACATATTACAGTTACTCTAGTGCACAACAAAACTAAATAACTAAATATTTTTTTTAAAAATCAGGAAGTGTGCAAATAAAGACTGAATGGCAGTGCTAGACAAAATATTTAACGCACCAGATGAAATATTAGATTTGAACATACTACAGTATTTTTGACTTGCCTTTTGTATAATAAGTCTAATGTCTGGTGATGACAAAACAATTTTCCTCCAGGGGTCAATAAAGAGTTTATCTATAAAGGCATTTATGTCACATTTAGGTCAGTAATTTAAAAAAAGGGCTAATCTGTCTCTTTTTCTAATTGCACTGACTGAGAGATGTTTACATGTCTGCACAATGCTCATTAAACTGCTCCTGACTGTGTTTATTTTATCTCTTTTTTTAAGAGCGTGTGCTGCTCCTGAACCTTTTTTTTTTTCCATAAAATAATTCTTCCTGACATTAACTGCATCCTAGTAAACAGCACTTCTCACCTCCCCTCCCCCCCCAAACAAGCATGTCGTCCTCCTCAGCCCCTGATCCTTTCTCTACATGCCTGCTGCCATGTCCTCCAACCTGCTAGCATCTACATCCCACTCACCCCCGCACTCCCCTGGCCTCTGTCGTCTCACATACCAATAGAGTCACCGACAAACAGAGCCCATCCACCTCCCACCCCCCCAACATTGTCGCACGCACACACAAATACATATTCGCCATTCCTCCTTCTCTTCTGATAACGGTTTAGCACAAACACAGATCCACTCAGGCGGATTTTCCCCTCCCCCCCCTACGCTCTGCACCCCCACCACATCCATCCACACTTACCTCCAGAGAGGATGGAGACTGGGATGCTGTCCTTGCCTCAGCTGCTGCTCCCCCTCTTAAAGGGCGCACCTGCCTCTCTCTCTCTCGCTCTCTCTGTCTCTCTCGCTTTCAGTGGTCGTTTTCCACTGAAACGATAGATGACAATAAGCTTATTAAAACACAAAACGTGAAGAAACCAGAGCACAGCCGTCACAATTCTGGAGCGTCTTTCTATTGATGCTTGCGGTAAGTGTGTGTGTGTGGGTGGGGGTGTGCCAGCTGGTGTGTGTGAGTCTATGTGTTTATCTATTGCAGATCTCAGCTCTTACTGCTCCCTTATATTTTGCCTGACAACACTGAGGGGTCTGGGCATGCTCAGTGAGACTAGGCAAGCCAGTCATGTGACTCGCAGCTGACTGCACTGCTGCTGAGAAATCAGAGGGAAAAATGTCTCTGATCTGTACGTGCTTTTGACAGTGTGTGAGTGTGTAACGTGTGTGTGAGAGAGAGTGTGGTTGCATAAGTCACTATTCATTAATGTGTCACAGTGCTCTGGAGGCAGATTCTATATTTAAGTGCTTTCGTGTTTTTGTCTAAATTCATTTGATAAGAAGAAAAGAACTGTACTATAAACTACATTTTAAACTAAAACAGTTTAGCTGCACTTCATGCTGTAGACTGAATGCTCACAGTTAATGATATAATGTTTGGATGACACTTAAAAAGAGTGAGATAATTTTCTGTATCACCAAATACAACATTTTAAAATGTATTTGTTTTATAATATTTATAAAACATTATGTTTCTGTGTGAGCTGCTGATCATTGGGCCTGTGAACTAATCAGTCTTTAGCCTCATTGTCTCATGGTGTCTATTTAAGAACTCACAGATAATTAAGCAGCTTTCAGGCCAACTGTCCCTTCAGTGTGTGGCTGTAGCCGAATCACAATTTATATATTTTAGGACTTTTGTTTGGACCACCCAAACAATAGGAACTTACTATTGATGGCACAATCTAAAGATGTGGGGAAAGATGTTTAGAAGCTTTGCCATGTAAGAATGATTCCGCAAACACAAATTTTGACATACACTAAATTTATTTTTCAGATGGCTATTTTTCAGCAGGGAAATCCCACAGTGTTCTAAGTTAAGAACATCTACTTATTAAAATTGTAACATATTTATTTGTTTGTACAGAAGCGAAGAATTAGGAGCTTTTGCTTATAATATGCTAATTTAATTATTCTTAACCCTGTTATTCTTTTATCATTGGTAGCTGCTGTAACAGCGGTACAGTAATATGTTTACAGGCATTAAGCATCATAACTGCTCATCTGAGATTTATTTGATCACACTCCCAGTGCCTCAATGCACCCTGTGGCCCAAGGGTTAGCAGGAATTACTGGTGATTGACAAGCAAGGCGCGTCGCTCGTGGACACATAGACTGGGCTGTTGATTTGTTCCTCACCTGGACAGGTGTGTCCATTGGCTGTAGAGGCCAGAGTGGTGTGGACACAGGCAGAGGCTCTAAGCAGCCATTCAGGTTGCAACATGGGCAGTGGGAGTAGCAGAGCTACCACAACAACTGGGAACAGGTGAGAACTGAAACAAATAGATGGAAGGGAATGAAGGAGTCTGAACGTTGCCAGTCTAAAAGAAATACTGTTTTATCTGCATAAGGCTAAAACAGAACTTTGATGAGTATATGGAAGAGTTTCAATATTTAAATCTCATTATTATTATGACTGAGTTGAGGATTTACTCTCATGTCACCTCCTTGGCAGAGCTGATTATGATAACCAGATAATTATTCAACCTGGGAAATATTTGCAGCATAGTGTCATAATAGTCACTTTTCAAAAAAGAAAAAAAAACAGTACTAGTAGTAATGTTTAATAATGTGCAGAATCAACTGAAATGTTAACATGTCATATGCCTTTTGAAAATTACTGAACATGCCAGGACCTCTTTATTATGGTACAAGTTTGCCATGGTAATGTTTCAATAAGCCTAAACGCTATGAAACAACATTTATTTACATTCAGAGTGGCATTAGTTTTCTTTGAGACTTTGTACTGATGATGAGAGTATGACTGCTATGTTTAGAGAGTTTTAATGCTATGCAGTCTTTTCCTGATTTTCAGTCTTTTTAAGGCAGTATATGTAGAAAAAATATGCTTCTGTTCTGAGCCTCTCTTTCACAAATTGAGTCTGACTAATTTAATCCCTGGCACTGACATCACACATGACATGAGTCCAGGAGATAAGTGTTTATGAACAGGCAGTGTAATTATCCATCACTGCATGATACAAGACCCTGGGAACCTGTCCAGGGCGTGCCCCGCCTCTTGCATGATGACCGCTGGAGTAAGGAACCTGCTCACCTCCACAGAAAGTTGGAAAAGAAAAAAAATGGATGGCTTAATGGATCCATGATACAAACGTTCTTAAATGTTTTGAGTTGGTGGACGGTCTGGACACCTTCATATCACCACAGATGTTGTTTTGTAACTGTGTGCTGATAACATGTTAAATGGTACACTGTGACTTTAAAACAAAAGTTATTGTACCATTTTTTGTGGAACTTGTTTATGTACTTTAGGTTTTGATGCATTATTTGTATGATGCCATAAATAATTAATCATTTACTTAATTTATGATTTTTTTTTTGTGTTACTGAGTGATTTCTGCTACAGGATTAAGTTTTGTTTTATTTCTTACTTTTTTGATGCAGAGCTGCCCTTAAATCTCAAACAGTATTTTTTTTTTCTTGATTTTTCCAAATCTAATATACCATAGATGATTAGCAATTTTATCATAAAAAATTCTAGTTTTATTTTATATTTGCCAACACAAGATAAGAGTTGAACTATTGGTCATCTCCACTTGGGAAAGACACTTTAGAGTTTTTATACATACTTAGTTGCTTTTATGATCAAAATAAGCACTTATATCTATACTCTTGGATTTTATTTCCATTTTAAAACTTAGTGTAGTTTAACTTGTAGCAAGCTTTATAAAAGGGGTATTGCCATCTTAACTAGGGCATAAGACAAGAGTTGCCCTCTAGTGGGATTCAGCAGCCTTTTTCAACTTTAGTTCAGCATAAAAGCGCCACAGTCCAGTCACTGTAATGCTGTTTCATTATTCATCGGTAGATGGAAGTATAGTGTCGCATTCTGAACACTAATAATTTACTCTTCAGCTCGTTACTGACTGAATGCAAACCTCCGTCAAGCTGGGGTTTATGAACAGCACTTATGTCAAAACGCTGTACCATAAATACAGATGCAAACAAGTTTTGTTTTAGTTTGTATGTTTGTTTTTTCAACAGCTTCTTGTTGCTGCTGCCCATTATCAATAGTTTGACTAATATGCTTATATAATGCTTATCCGCAAGATGGCAAAACCAATACTAAATATTAAATATGACGTTCCTAAGTGGCCAAATTATGTTTAAAGCACTTACGCTAACCAAACGACACGTTTTTTTTTTGTTTTTTTTTCAGGAAACAAACCTCCATCACGCAGTCACATGTCGCACTTCATGCGCTCCTGTTGCATTCGCGCAACCTGATTGGCTGCTTACTTAACCAAGCACTTCTATCACGTATTAGCATATCCTTCCGCGTCGTTCTTCTTTTGTTCTTTTTACAAATTCCCGGCTTGAAAAACAAAAGCAGTACGAAAATAAAACAAGTGCTTGATCATTTTCGCGGTCACTGTGGTTGAGACTGTCGGGTAAAGTCAGTATATACTCTTTTTACCTGCCTATATCCTGTCGGATGGATATGCATCAGCATCCCTAGAAAGTAGTTCCACAGCGTGAGGAAGAGGAACTGGAGAGATCACCTTGAGCTGCTCTCAGTCTGCCAGCAGTCGCGTCGGCCTCAGCATTGCTAATTTGATCCGAGGTGGGTTTGCTAAACAGGGCCTTCAGTTTGTATATTTAACGATAGTTTAAAATTTTGTGTCTTTTTAAAGATATCGTCTTGTATTTGTTCATGAGTTCGTAAATGTAATGTGTCCAGTAATTGATATCCGTTTTTACACATACGTTTTTACTACATCTAGTCTTTAAAGGTGCTAATATATCTGGAGGATTGAAATAAACAAACTGAATATTAGTTTTTCGTCCAGTTGGGCTTGCTAAAACGATGAGTTGAAGATGGAGTAAATGAACGGGTGGGGAGAAAACTAACCATTTTCTTCTTTTATGCTACTGGGCAATTTTTTTTATTCGGGCACAAACGTCTACCTTTAACACGACCCGCTTATTTGCAGTGGTTTTGTATTTAATATATCTAAAATGCGTATTTTACTGTGATGTGAACCGATGTAGAAACGCTTCCTGGTGTGGGTGTGGCTTTTCCGTTCTATCGCCCTCCTATTGGTCAATCGCCCCGAAGGCTTTGGATCAGAAAAATGTGACGCAGGATGCGAGAACGTGACCTTTACCGCATCGCCTAAAATTTGACCTAAGTTGTATTAAAATGCACGATCTAGACAGATATTAATTGGCGACACAAATGAGCTAAAGTTTAATCAGTCGTAATTTAGTAAAAGTCGTGTGTTATGGTAGGCATTAGTCCTTTTTTATCTTGTATTAATGTTACAAAATACAATTATCTCGTTTAGAGTGTGTTGTTCGTTAATTCAAGCATCTTGCCTTAGAAAATGGCTGAACAAACTCGAACCGTGAACGTTGCAGGAGAAACGAGTGTTTGAAACGTGTTCTTAGCCTTAGCCTCTCTGCAGTAGCATGCTGCAGTGAGTGAAAATAGGACTTATTCACACTGAATACAAAAAGTGTGGGCAGGTCTCACCCTGCCTGTCTAGACCTGGACTGCAATGTTCAGTATGTGATTTCGCTCCAATTTTCCTGACATGTTTCTTTATTCCCAAAACAGCCTAAAACAATTGACAAAAATGGTTTGTTTGTTGTTGACATAGTAATTTGATGCCCCCAGAACAGCATCCACAGTCACAGTGACCGAGCCTGCAGCAGCAGAGCTCGTGTACGGTTTGTAATGTCGCAACAAACAATTGTTTGGTGCGCAACACAATTTTGGAGGCTCTGTCATTGTTTTTCCTGTTTAGTCTGTTGACAAAATGTAGTCTTTACTCTCAGGGGGTCAGGAAGGTGACAGTGATGAATAACTTTGAGTTTACACAGGAATGGTTTTTGTGAATATGCAAAGAAATCTTTTTAATGTTTCAGCCTTGGATTCACACAAAAATGGCATGGTATTTTAGGAAACCAGGTTCCAGAGTGAAAACTTCA
Source organism: Kryptolebias brasiliensis (assembly GCA_028566095.1). Classification (NCBI taxonomy): domain Eukaryota; kingdom Metazoa; phylum Chordata; class Actinopteri; order Cyprinodontiformes; family Rivulidae; genus Kryptolebias; species Kryptolebias brasiliensis. Next base: position 15,496,818 of record JAOXNZ010000044.1, on the reverse strand, counting down.
TGAAACACCACCCTTGCATTTTCATGTGGGGAAAGAAACAATCACAGTCCCACCTCTCATCTAACCTACGACTCCAAGTGTGACAAACGTAACAATAATCTTGACACATTACGTGCTTGCATTTGTGTTGCAGGTGCCAGTCGGTCAACTACAGCAAAACCTTAATTTACTGTAGAACTTTACTAAGCAGACAAGATTGGTGAATAATAACATTGGCAGTCTACAAAAAAGATTTGATTTTGGTCTTGTATTTACTATCCTCATGTTTTTCTTCTTGTGCTTACAGTTTGGAGCTGCTCTACATCCGCTCTATATCTTCTTTTCTGTTTCTGTTCTGTAATTTTGTGGCAGCATTACTGCCCCACTTACAGGCATGGCATAATTACTACAGCATGTTGGGTCATTTTCTGTGTTTCCATGTGAATGAAAACATTTCTAGAAACTTTGCTTTTGTTTATGAGGATATTTTTTAGAAACGACAAAAAAAAAGGCTGTTTTGAAAAGAGGGCATTTCTGTTTATACAAGGCCTGAGATCCTTGAAGCTCAAACTCAACAAGGTTTACTGTCAATGAGGGAGGCTGGGCCTGTCAAAGATGGCACTGATCCCATTCAGTTTCACTCCATCTGTAGGGGCGTATCCGATCTTCAGTGTCATTTTAACCTGTCACTACAATTTAGCTTTAGTACTAAAATTTTTGGGTAATCCTTTGCCACTGCTGACTTACTCGGAGTCACATCCTTACTATATGTGCCTTTTATGCAAAAACACACCTAAGGTCTGAGTTTATTTGCTTACAAACACCATAGCCTTAGTACCATTGTACATTCCAAGTATTCGATTTCTACAAACCAACCCTCCACTCTGTGTGTTATAATTAGTACAGCTTCTATATTTAGTCTTGAGCACATATGACTTTGGCTAGCAGTAACGTTGGTGTGACACTGTTCTGGTGTGTTATGGTGGAAGTCTCATGTGTGTCCAGTGGATCAGGTCATGGCAACTGTCCGGTTACAGCAGGCGCTCTTCGTGCCCTTTATCCTCACTGAATGGATTTACACTTGAGCTCTTGAAAGAGTTGCACGTATGCGCTTCAGCATTCGGTTCTTCCGTTGCCAAGAGTGGCTTGTTCACTGGCACTGGAAGCTCCAGCACGCTGGGCTGGCTCTGGAGAGCTTTGTTAGTAAAGGGCTTGGTTGTCCCCAGGAGGAAGCAAAGGATCTACTGTGGGTATGTAGAGTGATTTTGTTGTGATTCCTTCATTGAGTGAGTATGAGTGATTGAAGGCCTCTACTATTCTGGAGAGCCAACTTGGATTAGCCCAGTGTGACGTCACACCCATAGCAGATGACGATGGATGTTGCTACTAAAAACTGTTCAGGTTATTTCCAAAATAAGTAACAATAGTTAAATTTCTTTCTTTCTTTTTTTTTAACCAAACAGAAAAAGACGGTGATAGTATTTTACAACGGTGGATTGGTTGGAGAGGATTATTAGGAAGCCAGCTCCTAAAGTAGTTGTGCATCTGTGTCAGTGTTAACATTGCTAGTGCTGACCTGTTGTACCTGTTCACAAGTGTCTTGAGGTCAATATGATGTTAAACTCTGCCTGTGTTTTTTTTTTTTTGTTTGTTTGTTTTGTTTTTTTTCATAACAACCAAGTCGTTGTAAACTTAGCTGGCAGGCAGACATCTACCTGTTCTGCTTTTTTTGTTTGTTTGTTTTTAATTTGATTTTTAAAGGTTATATGAGGAGAATGGGTCCTAAACCTTTCTTCTCCAAAAATACCATCTCACCTCGATATTTTACTGTAATTGAAGTTGTCACAGAATGTTTAAAAGGCTATAATTTGACACTTGGTTATTCCTTAGGTAGCATTGTTTGAAGTGGATGGATGTATTAATAGAAGCAAGATTTTGCTATATTAGTAATAATTATAAAGGCAGTTTTGGCTATTGTATCTGGTTTGTAGTATGCCAAGTGAGTAGGATGGTTTAAAAATATGTAATTGGTTGCTCATTTTATAACTTTTGTGATTTTTATTATTTTTTTTCTCTTTTCTTTCTTAACCAAATATTTCACCCTCACTTTCCACCTGCACCCACCCTGCAATCTTTCCTCGGGGTTTGGCCCCAGTGTGTGTCATAGTAGTGAGATGTGTCTGCACTCACGTACGATCTTGGTCTGCCCCATTTATGGAAATGTTACATCATCAGTCTGTAGCTGCACTTGGTTCAGCAGCTCTGCCTGGAATCCCCTCCTCTGATGTGTTTGTAATAAGGATGTGGTGAGTAAGAGGTAGTTAGAGCACTAGTGTTGCTCATGGAGGCCAACATGTGCCTTCAGTAATTTTGCACCGCTCTAAAACTTTGATTTGATTTATTTTTGTTAATCAAGAAAGAAGAAAGTTCTGTATGTACTGCTCAGTTTCATTACGGTTACTTGCTCTGTCTTACACAGAACATTTGCCTTTGACCCTAAAGATTGCTGAAATGAGTTTTTTTTTTTTCCCTCCTAAACGTGTCCTTTTATTGCTCACCCAGTGTGAGTGTTCTTGCTCCAAATGCTCTGCCATGTATAATTAAGGCTGAGGGAAACTCAATGTTTCCACTGTGTGGTTTAGACTGTGGGGTGAGTTGGCACCTGGCACCAGAGTCTTTATGCTACGCATTGGAATAATGATAGTGGTTATGATGATGAGGATGATTAAAAATAGTAATAAAAGCATTCACATTGCTGAAATGTTGCTGAAAAAAAATGTTGCATGTCCAGCACCTTAATTTTACAACTAAAAATTGACCTTTTTGGTTGTTTTGCAATTTTTATTTTTAAGTTTTTTTCTGACTTCAGGTATTTTTAATTAAAAATCACATT
>JAOXNZ010000044.1:15429210-15451403 GCA_028566095.1 Kryptolebias brasiliensis | reverse complement strand
AATCAGGTGTGTTGGAGCAGAAAAACCTAAAACTTCCAGGACAGCGGCCCTCGAGGCCTGGAGTTTGACACCCCTGGGTTAAAAGGACCGCAAGTTCACCGTCTAAGATTACTTTTATGTAAACACTGACCTAAATTTCAAATAATTAAAGTGTTATTTAAAGTATACGTCTGAAATATATTAGAGCACAAAGACCAGAATGAACTAGAAATACTGGTAAAACAAAATAAAAGTTTTGAAGTTCCTCAGAATTGTGCTTACAAGATGAATAAATCTTTCTCCCTATTGGTGGTGTTAATGATGGGCAAGAAAATCCATCTTGACAGACACCCACTCAGCACAGCGCTAATCCCATTTCACACATCTTCATCTGATGATGGACACCATTAGACTGGTTGCAGACTCCACATTATCACCTTAACAGCCTTTTGTTTCCAATTCTCCTGTCCCGGTCATTCTGCGCCTTCCTATACCACAAAGAAGGGCGTTCATGACCTGTTTCTGACCATCATAATTTTTCAGCAAAAAAGCAAGCAAAGTAAACTTTTCAGGTTCTAACAAAACAAGAATGGTGGGAGAGGTGGTGGGGGTTAACATCCAGTCGGCAAATTGTGGCCATCAGTTGTGCGTATGCTTTCACAAACTTAATACTATGAGACACACACATCATCATGCCGAGTCACTCGTGTGCATGAGCGAACACATTCACCGTGACGCAAGACGAAAACATTGCAAAGCTGGCATTTGGACAATATTTGCGAACAAACTGGCAGATGTCAAAAGGCTTTGATGCTGGGATTTTAGAAGGGTAAAAAATAAAAAAAAAAAACACTAATACGGATATGCTGTAGTTACTGAGTGTTTCTGAGTGCTTTGGGTCCTCGACTGCCAAAAAATATTGTGCTAGGCCTTTATGCAAGGAGCATCAGGAAATGATGGAAGACAAAATTATTTTATGAAATAAAAATAAAATATATTTCAGAAAACAATTAGATTTTAAATCCTAATGAGCCATTATTTTATTGTCTTTCTAAGATGTCACTATTAAAATTTATGTAAAAGTCCAGCCTCACTTTCACCCTGTCCTACCATGAATTTAAAATTGAAAGGAGTTCTCTGGGATAAGATGAAAAACCTTGAGTCATAGACATATGCCGAGTTTTAACCCTGACGCCTGCAGGGTAATGGTGGGATTAATTACTGTTGAGTGTGACCCAAGAAGAACTAGAACAGATTATCCCAGATGCTGCAGAAAAGGGCTTTAGTGGTGCTCGTCCCTCCATTGCTGCCACCTTATAGCCACTTTAGGACGCCACCATAACCTCACTGTATAAAAACACACAGAGGTGGAGGATAGGAGGCTCACGTGGCGGTTGTATCTATACATTGTTTATACCACGCTCCGCTGCGTGAATTTTTGTTGCCGTAAAGATGACAAGCAGTCGACTGAAAGCCAGCTCCTCTCCTCTCAGCAGGCAGGCATCAGAGAAAGAGCATAATGTGTAATTACAATAGACAATCTAAAACAAAGCCCTTCACTTACAATGAGTTCCTCTTGAAGAAGGGAAGGTTACCTCAAGGGGGAATTCTAATGAAGCAGATGGCTGAGTGCGCACAAGGGCAGACACAGACTGTCCTCCTTTTTACAGTCTGCCAACATTTTCAGCATTCTGAGGAGCTTCACCTGTCTCTTGACTGCTCTTTGTGTGCCTCTGAGAGGATATGTGTGTGTGTGGGGGGGTGTGAGTGTGTGTGCGCAGAAGGCTTTGTTTACTGAAAAGAAAACATGAGCAAGAAGAAAAGAAAAAAAGTGTAACCTAACAAATTTGGCATTTCTTGCAACAACATGCAAACAAATGAGTTTGTGGCATACAGCTGAAAACATTTTGTACTTGTACAAGAGACAAAAATACTCCACACAAGAGTTCCTTATATTTTATTCTATATCATTTTATTTCATCCTGTATGTGTGCTTATTGAAAGTTCACCCCTTGTCAGCGCCACACAAACGACCAGCCACTGCTACTGTGCATCTGTGGTTGCCGTGTGGGTCAGCGCAATGTCTCATAGGCAGATATCAAGTCGCACCATAACTGCACAGTTCCCTTATTGCTTTTTCCCATGGGTTCCATGTTAAACGCAGAAAAACAAAGATATCCATTGATCAATAGCAAAGCGATCAAAATATAGTTCTCCTCAAAAGGGTGTGAGTCCTCATAAGAAGTGTTGAATCAATCACTGCCTTCAGAAAAGAAAAACATCATTTGGGTAGAAAGTCTTCGCCTGTGTCATCATATTGAAAACATCCCACTCCCGCGCTGTTACAAAGCAAAGAGATCGTCCAATAAAAATAAGATGTGTCCTTAAAAACCACAAACATGTTACGAACTCTGTACATACACGCAATTTGGTGTTCATTGCTTATCTGTTATGGTGCTGATAAGAGAGTCTGAAACAAATAGAGAAACATAAATATAAGTGAGTACCTTGTTGTCATTATGCTTTCAACATCAGATTAAGTGGAATTATAGTACGTACTTCAGCAAATGAAAGACAGCTCAGTGAGGCAGGATTTTTTTTTTTTATGTAAACCCTCATCTTTTTGAATAGAGTAGAAATGTGCCCTTTCTGTTTCCCACCACACTAATCCACTGAAGAGCAGCCCCACCTTTGGCTTCAGTGCGGTTATCTAAAAAGCTACAACTAAAAGAGAGACATGCAACATGAATTTGGCAAATCAAAATTTTTGTTTTTCTCCCTCGCTGGATTAATGGACCAAGACATTTCATTACATAAACAAACTATAAAGTAACATGAATAAATGACTTCATATTGACAGCTACAATGAAAAACTGCTGCCAGGAAGCTGCATCATAGTCATAAACTGGATCATATTCAGGGTACAGTTCTGCCCAACAGCCCACCTTTTACATCTCACTGAAACAGTAAAGCATGAATTCTGTTGTTTTGCATGCTACAAAACATTTTTTTTTTCAGCAGATATAGCACATATTTACATCATATCCAATCAACATGTGCTTCTTGGGCCTGTGTGAAAAAAAAAAAGTTTACAGATTGATTTACGGAGAATGAGTTTGTGGTTATGAATGGATAATAAGAAGCTCCAGAGAAAAAAAGAAAAAACTTCTAAGAAATTGCAGGTTTGATTCAGTTGCTGCTACATCTAATCCCCAATCACAGCAAATATTCTTATCGGTGTGCATCACTGATTCACCAACTTATATTTATGGGCAACTAGAGCAGCACAAAAGGGAGAGAGAGGCCAAGATTAGGGTGCAAAATTGAAAGTGCACCAAGCAGAATCTCAGAATGTTGCCTTACAGAGTTTGAAAGGTTACAGAAGTGCCATGAAATGAAGGAACCTGCCTAGGAACACAACGGGCTAGTTTGAGCCACAAGGAAGGCCTGGCCTCAAAAAGAAAATAAAAAGATGATTAATTATTTTCAGACAAGTTGGTTATTTATTTTTATCTTTTTTTCTAAAGAGTAAGAAGCCCCAACTTAGATTTGATTCACCTAAACTGGAACAACTTATATTCATGAACTGAATTTAAATACAAATATACAGGCTCAGAACAAGCATTTTAGGCACTCTTTCCCATCTTTTTTGAAGTACTTTATTGAAAACCTGAGTCTGGAGCATTTGGACAGAGCGCTGACAGTTAGGATATTTCAGCTACCATGTTCAAATGGGTGTCACAGGGAGACATAATGAAAACAGCTCTCTGCATGAGAAAGTGAGTCATCATTGTTTTTCTTTATTCACCGCCCTCAAAAGACACAAAGTTTCAAAGCTTATCTAATTCCCAACTGATTCCTCTGGAAAGCTCTGCCTCCATGCTACATTATGCTACAGATGCAGCTGTGGCAAATAGTGCGAGAAAGGAAATGGAAAATCTGTTTGAAGAATAAACACTGCTGTCAGGTGAAAATCTTGTTACTCCAATTTTGACTATTTTCAAGCCTTTACTCGGAACGAAGGATTACATGGTCTTCTGTGAGCTAAAAAATATTTCATGACCCTGAGAATTATGAACTCCCTTCTCATTTCCAGCATATAATTTCAAGGCTGTATGGTCATCAAACAAAACTTACTTCCACAATTTGACATTTGAAATGTGGTTTTCTTACGCAGCAAGACAGGATCTTCTGCAAAGGGGCCTGCTCAGATGAACCAGACAGCACAGCATGCAGGACGATCCCTTTAAGGTCTGACTTTTGCCTAACCTGTTCAGTCCTCCTCTAACAGTGCCCAGCTTCAACCCAGGCAGAAGGAGTGAAAAACACAATCAAACATCCCAAACACCTCCTGCTTGCTGCAAAACAATGCTCAAATCTTTACCTTCTATCCTTCCAATCAATAGCCTGCTGAAAACCACCCCTAGAAGCACTCACAATCACAAGGAAGGGGGCAACATGCCAAAAGAAGCCCATCAGAATGAGTACCCCATGGAGCGCCTGCCTGCGTACCTGTTCTTCTCTGTGTCTGAATGTCCAGCTGCATCATTCGTCTACGCATCAGTGTCTCCACACATCTACACCTTCGTCTCGCTTCAAGCTCTTCTCCAACACAGTTTCTTAATGAGCTCAAATTCATAACAAAGACCTTTCAGGTACAATGCTTGTTTTTGTGTTGCATGTTGCACGAAGATGAAGGCTTTCAAGTCTTCTATGTGAGCTGACAATCAATAATACAAATGTAGGCGTTCTGGTTGTTTACTTGCTCTTATTTGTGTTGCAGAGCTCTGTCCCTGTTGCCACTTTAGAGGATGCTGTGGAAAATTTCAAACCTCCCAAATAGCTCTTCATTGTAAATGTATATAAAATGCATACAAGATGTGAATGAAACACTGTTCAAGTTGTCAGTGACACTGTCTGTCTGTCTGTCTGGGGTAAAACAACCATGAAGTATGTTAAAAAAAATTGCATAACTAACATCTGTTTTCAATGAAACTGTAGATATTTGTGCCAAATTCTTGCTATGTTTACATCTTCTCTAACATACCAAGTGGAACACATTGCTAGTCAACACATAGCTGCACATTTGGAAAGTTAACAAAGTGGAAAATACAACTGCATGTTTCCAAAACGAAATGAAATGAAAGAGATGTTTCGATTTAATGACAGTATATTCCAAAAATGTTACAAGGGTTTCAACAGAAATCTTATTGTGTGTTTCTACATATGTAGTAAAAGCAAAAAATAGGCCTGTCTGAGTTCATCAAGAAAAAGGAAAGTCAAAAAGATTTCCTTGAGGCAGATTTAGTTCAAAATATTCCAACAACGCAAAATGTTGTGGAATAAAGTTCCGGGCAGGAAAAGATCTTGTGGTTGTGTTCCTGTCTGTCACTGTGTTTTTGTGAAACTAACTCATTTCATGTACTGGTGCACCTTGTTATAAGGACTTCACGCAACTGTAATGAGGGGCCTGCATGGTCACCTCTGTGTCTAAGTCCCTGATAGCTTGTGAGGGTCAAGAGATTACAAATATGTCTTGTCAAATTAGGCTGCTGAGGCTGAGTGCTGTGACTGAGGCTGGGTCTCAGCTGTCTAAGTGGAACCGGGGTCTGTCTTGGTGATGAGCTACAAACAAACATGAAGATCATATCTCTGCACCTCTCCTTTGGGAGTTTAGTGATATCCTCCTCTAATGTGTATACAGTTTTCCTGGTCGCTGCAAGGCTTTCTGAAAGACTGGGATTTTATGTACTGATTTAAAGGGCCCTAACCCACTGTATTTATGAGGAAAAACAAATACATGATCTGAATGTTATTGACCATATACAGTAGGGGGGGAAGGAATAGTTGCATCCTATCAGAATTGTTGACTTTGATCACACAGCGACAAGCAATTTGTTGATCCTCTTTGAAACAATACCTGTAGATCTAGTTGAAATATGAACAAAGGGCAGATAAAATGTGCTGAGATGGAAAAACAAAAACATATATATGTACATTGATCACTCCCTCAAATGCGGAAAAATAGAATCAGGGATTCTAATTTAGATGCCAGAGATTCCAGCATCCCTTTTAAGTGACAGGCAAAACAAGACATAACTACAGATCATAACATCTGACCTGAACTCTGCTAATGAAGTGTCTGGTGTCCTCACAGTTCTGGATGTATTCAGTATGTGTTTTAAGTTATCAAGCTTAAAATTAAACTATTGCAATTGTGGGGAGCACTTTGAACTATTAGTGTTCAAGAGCAAAGAGAAATCACAAATTTTACCTTGAATATTAGGAAATAAACAGCTAAATCAAACCAGTGGTGACTCGTCTGGTCATATTTGACCAAAGAGATATATCTTTATAAAAAAAGAAAGTCAAACTTGGCAGAGAGTTTCCAGTTTGGGATAGTTTTGGTGCTTCACTGGACATTTTTCCTCTGCACCATATTAATGATTGCTTGAAGATCATGTGAGGAAAGTTAAAATTAAACTTGAGGTGGACCATGTAATAAGAACAACAGAAAGATTGTCAGGTGATGAGCAAATCTGGAAAGAGATGATGTAAAATGATAAATAGAGGGAATGACATAAAAAAGCACATCTAAATCTGGTTAAAATATTGTGGACCCAAGCGTATGTTTACTTTTTCCACTGACGTCTATTACATCCAATAATGTTTTAGTTGACTTAGTAAATAAAAAAAGATTAATTATAAGGAGCTCGCTTTATCAATCAGAACAGCTTCAAAGATAGATAAATATTTGCTTGAACTAAAATGTTAGAAAAAGCCAACAATTTAACAACAATGATACTTATTTTTAAGCGACACATTAGAAGTAATGTGCATTTTCTCTCAGGGTAAGAGCAGCAGTAAAGTTGTCGAGCTTCGCTTTACTGGAACAGTAAAAAGTGGGCTGTTGCAGGCAGCTTACTGGGCAAATATTCAGATTGGCTCATGAACAATTTAGCCAATGCTTCTGTGTCTTAGTAAAGGACACTTTGGCAATAGTAATGGCTGCTGATGACAATGTTTGTCAAAGATATGGAATCAATGACCTTTTCAGCTACAGAACAGTCTCTTAACCCCAATGAGGGGCAGTTTGCCTTCAGTGCATCTACCACAGCTACAGTACTTACTTTATGCATTGATAAATGTACATACATTCAACATCTCAAAGTTAACCTTCAATAAGGAGACATGCCTATGTGGATCATACATCGGGTACAGCAGAAAAAGTAATGCACAAATGAAAAACCATGTGGCATGTTTTAGATTTCAGCACTTCTCAGTTCATATGTAGTAAAATAAACAAACTGCATTTGCTAAAAGAAAGTCTTGTTTTGGAGCTATGTGGGGAAGCCTGTATGAAAAAATAAAATCTCAAGTTTACTTTATAAATTCAATTATTTTCCCCTTGGATTTTATTACTATTATATATCTAAGTATGTGTTATGATCTGAATGCTACGAAATGCATCAGGTTGTGGTTATTGGAAGTTCTAGGTTTCAGTAAAAAAGGCAAACTTACTTTTGATTAGTTTAGGGAAAACGCTTTCCTTGCATCCAACTTGACTTACTCACACTTGTTACACTCACACTCTAACAGCTGCACACAGTCAGGAAGAAAAACAACACAAACTTAATACACACAAAGGCGGCATGAGCTTGGAAGACAAAGTGAGCTTGTTAGGATATGGTTGAGGACTCTGCAGAAAGCTAGTCCATCACATACTCTCTTGTCTAAATACTGAGATGGAGGGTAGCTCCCTAAAACTTGTTCCTCATGCTTCAAAACACAGTGCTATTATAATAAAGTGGTATGAATGAGAGTCACTGAGCCACAAAGAAGTGAACTGTTACTCCAAAGCAAAGCGCTTTTTTTGGTTTCCTTAAATCTCATCTCGATCTTTCAACTTTTTGAAAGTTTATACAGAGAATAAATAAGTACAATCTAATAGACACATTTAAGGATCAACAATATGTGATCCCAAATGAGTTGACCAGTGTCTCAAAGCATTTTGTTTCAGCTAAAAATGTAGGTAAATATTTTGAAACACACAGAAAAAAATCTTTATACAACACACGCAGGTATTAGTGCATAGGTTCCTGCAAAAATAAATAAAACAAACACAAATTATTTGATGGAGTCTGTTGACTAAATTCCCAAAAACCACCAGATGAATTTGGCATAGTCTCAGAAATAAAAAGTGTCCTTGAGAAGATCACTTTCACACCCTCCTAGTCCAGTGATTAATATATATTTTAAATAGATCTCTATCTATTTACAGTATATATGTATAAATCAAGCAAAGCGTAAAACAAATAACAAATAGGGAGTATTCTACAGCTTTGAGTTTCCTGACAAAAAAAGCTTTTCAAATCACAGTAAATTTTTTAAAACTTGGTAAAATGAGAGGTGGACCACAATGAAGTATTAGGATATAAAATAATGTCAAAAAATGATGGTGTGTTTTATTTCAGGGCAGCACAGGAGGGTGTGATCAATCCTCACAAATTCGAAGGAAGTTTAGAACGAGCAGTTTGAGGTTCTAAATCTGACAAGTAGGCACCAGAGCCCCTCTGTGGAGGCAGCGCCGGTGAAGCTTTAGGAGACTGAGTCTGATGAGAGTGTCCGGGAGATTCTGGTATTGGTGGAGTCATGTGTCCTGGTATTGAGCTACAGGGTTTGGGCACAAGAGTAGGTGAGGAAAATGGTGAGGGGTAATATTCCACAGAGGAGCAATGAGTTTGGTGGCCTAAGGCCTGGGCCACCTCCAGTGGTAGAGATGGGTGTGAGCTGGATAAAACTTTTAAGTCCTCAGAAAAGGGCCCCAGGGGAGATTCTCTCCCTGTTTGTGGCTGGTTGGGAAGCTGTGAAAGGAGAGGCGACTGAGGCATGAGCAGAGAACTGTGGGATCCCGTGACACTTGAAGGTTCACTGTAATGAAAAGTCCTGCTTGCTACTGGACTTTGAACAGTGGGACTACGTGCCACCGGGGTAAGGCAGGGAGAGGCGTTTGCTGAACCATATTGGGCCAATGAAGCCAATGCAGACTTCTCTAACGACATCTGGTGCGGCAAGCCGCCAGACTGCAAACCTGCCAGGCTAAAATGGCTGATGGAAGAAGGGGAACCCCCTGAAGGCTGTTGACTATGTGTTCCTTTAATACAGGATGGGGAGCCTTGTGGGGGGGACTGGAAGAGGTTTATGCCACTGGTAGTCCTGCCTCCTCCAGTAAACTGCTGCAAAGGTACCATTTGAGGGGGCATGGGATGAGGCTGATTATGAAGAATCTGAACAGGCAAAAGGCTGGATGAACTGGTAGATAAAGGACTCTGACAAAAGGAGGAATTAATGAGTCCAGCTGTACTTCCACCTGAAGCTTCACTAGGTAAATGTGTAGATCCTGCTACCTGGGTTCCTATTGTACTCCCCACCACTCTGCCAGTTTGCCCTACATTTACAGCTTCTCTTGGTTCACTTGAAGTTCCTCCTGTATGGCTAGGTACTAACCCACCAGAAGACCTTCCCAGCGATCCTCCAGAATTTCCTACTATTGCTTCACTCAAAACTCCTCCAAATGTTCCACCAGAGGCCATATCAGAGACAGATACCAATGATCCATCACTTGTCCTTCCCTCAACGGTTGTCAAAACAAGTGATTCTCCTGTTGTTCCACCCAGCGATCCTCTAGAAGCTCTTTCAGTTGATTCTTTTGAAGTCCCTCCTATTGATCTTTTGGCTTTATCTTGTAATAAAGCACAGGTAACACCCACCACAGATCCACCAGATGTCCCACTTGTGAACCTGCCACAAGCAGTACCCACCGATCCTTCAGATAGTCCACCCACTGTTTCCCCTGAGATTCCATGAGTTGATTCATCTGTGGATCCTTTCAATCCAAAATGCCCTCGAGGTATCATGTCTGTCACCCCTGTTGTAAAGTCCTCCCCAGCCCAAGTGGTGTCCCCTCCAATAGCTCCTTCAACAGGACCTCCAATTGCTCCACCTGAAGACCATCCTGTCGCACCACCACAGGCTCCAACTGTCCCTCCACTTAGTCCTGACCCTGTGCTTCCACTTCCTTGGTGGAAGAGATTTGAAAAGGGTGGGGTGCTGGATCTAAAGGGTTGCTGATGTTGTGGTTGTGGGTGAAGCTGGGCTGTGCTAGAGGAAGGAGAACCAGAGGATGAGTATGGTCCAAAGGGGAAGACAAATGTTCCTCCTTCACTAGATCCAGACCCATTCCCATTAGGTCCAGACTGTCCTGCATTAGCTGAGGCATGCTGAGAAGAGCCAGTTGTCCCAGAAACTGATGTCATGTGCTGAGCTCGAAAAGCAGCCAGTAATGGCATATCTACACCAGAGTGCAGCTTTGAGGGCGTGCTAGAGGGAGAGTCCCCAGAAGAGCCAGGTGCTGTGGATGAAGGAACAAATGATTGGAATTTCCTAAGTCGAGTGGATGGATCCTTTAGGGAACCCAAAACAGAAACTGGAGGTCTGAAGAGCGTTGGTGGAAGATGGGGATGGTGCGTCAGCGCAATGGCAACTGAGGTGGTAGCAGCAGCAGCCTGGAGAGGTGCCTGGATGAGGGGGGCCCAGATGACAGGGGTAGGTGAGGGAGGCGTCTGTGGTGGGGCATTCTGCATGAGGTGAGCACAGTGGGCCATGTCCCTGTCATGTTGCACAATTTGCTGGATGATCTCGTTCTCCTGGTAGTTGAGTACACCAGAGCTGAGATCATGCTGTACCTTGTGCTGCAGGATGGAATTCTTCTTGCCTTTAAAGTCACATGCCCAGACACACACACACACAAAAAAACAAAAAAAACAGTTATATTAGAAGTAGATTAGACAGACAGAGAGACAAACAGACAGAGAGGAGGGAGGGAAATTACTTTATCATAACAGCATACAGCAAAAGAACAGAACAAACAACATAATTTAAAACTGACATACTTTAAATATATAATACAAAAGATAATAACAACAAATAATAGATATGGTGAGATTCTGAGTAAATAAAATTTATTTTAAGCGTTTTTTGAGAATCTCTTTATTTTCCAGCAAATCTTTTAAAATAATATGCTTGCACACAAAACGCTATGAAGCTATGAAGAGAATTAAAAAAAAAACAAAAAAACATATACCTGAAAATCAGAAGTAGAAAAGGAAAGTAAAAGAGATTTGACAAATAGACATGTGATTGAGAAGAAGGGGGAAACTCAAAGCACAAAAGAGCACAGACTAAAAGAAACAACAGAAGCTAGATGAGAGAGGCAGAAGCTCAAGATGAATGGCAGCCTGACTTGAATTCTCTGGGTAAAAGGGACAAAGTGTAAAAAAAACATCACAGTATTGGGATGAGACAGATTTGAGCTACTTTTAACTACTTTCTTGGTGTTATATTTTCAACAATAGTACTAGCGCTTATAAGAGGAATTTAAATTTTAGGGAGTTAATATTACAGCATTATCAGTATGGAATATCGAGCAGATGTTTTAGTTCCAAAGCAAATTTTTGCCTTCTTAAAACAACTCCAGTTTTAAAGATTTCATAGTGGTTCATTTGAACATTGTCTATAAATCTTTATACAAGAGGCACTTTTCCATTAGATGATTATTTACTTAGAAGATTTTGATTATTTACACTGAAAACAGAGTTGTCTGTGATAGTTAAAAGCAATATTTCATGGTAAACACATGCTTAAAAGGAACTCTAAAGTTTTAGAGTTAACCAGGCAAAGCAACTATCAACTATGAAAAAGATCTGTGTGACAGGTGTTTTAGTTTTTTTTTCTAAGTGCATGTGTGATTTTTTTTCGTTTCGCACTATGGAGGAGTAGCACTCTTAATTTAATTTCACTGCACTATGTACATCGACAATAAAGGCATTCTATTCTATTCTAAAAAGTGGTGTAAAAATTAACAAAAATAAATAACATTTGCATGACCAACTACGAAATATTTGACTTTTACACTGCAATATTTTTGCATCGGAAAGTTTCTTGCCAGGTTGTGCTTCTTTTTGAAACATTAGTTTCACATGGACCATTACTGGTAATGGGCCAGAGTGAATTCTGTCTTTAATAAAAACAACAAAAAAACACATCGACTGTCTAATGGAAAAGCGATGGTGGTGTAAAGGTTTATAAGATCTGCATTTGAAGCCGTTCCTGCTCTGACTAGCTGTTAGCTTGACTTCTCCTGAGTAACCTTGTTCCTGATATTTCACAATAATAATGCTCTGAATGCTGTCTAAACTAAGCTAAGCTAAGCTGTATTGATTACTGATAGACTCTATTTAAAAAAATTCAAACTCTTCCTTTTATGTCAAATAAATGAAATCAGTATAATGTTAATTTCAAACCACATTTCTAAAATGCCCTTTATTTGGAATAAACATATCTAAATTCAAAATAACTTTTTACATCCTTTTTATATTTAGATCTTTACTCCAAACTGTCATCTCTGTCTCTCTACACAAGGGGTACGTGTGTGTCATTATGTGCGGCATTCAAAACTGCAAAATAGTCAGACACGGGGTATATCTACGTGTGGGCCATTTTTCAATGCCTTGTTAAAACACAATGTAGTTTGACCCAGATTAGGTTCTCCAATTTCTACAATGAATAGTGGCACATTTGCAGGTGTTTGTGTGAGGTTTTATAACTACATGCAGCCTGTCCTGGCACTACCTGACCCTTTATCTTTTTCACACCTCTAATTTGACTGTGCAAAGTCTACAGAGTAATTATTTTTTTGGTCAGTGCCGTATGACTTACTTTACTAAGAAAAAAAAAAGGTGCACATGAGCATCAAACAGAAGAAAGAACTACGGAAGAGACTATTCCATAATTATATTACTATCAGCTGACCATTTCAAAGCAGCCTTTTTCTACAAAGAAAAGCCCTAAAGCAGTTTCTCTATCTTCCATTCTAAACATAGCATTGGATAAAACAGAGCATGCAGAGATGGCAAAGTGATAATACAGGCGTGCCCTTTTATTGTGAATTTTTCATCTGCCCAGACTGAGCATGGGAACAATGATGGATACAGGGAGAATATCAATTGCATGTGTATGAGAAGTCATGCAGGGATTTTAAAACCAGAGCTCTATCTGCAAGCTTGCATGCAGATGACTTTGAAGGAAATTTCAGCCACAAAGTTCTTGTAAGAATACTTTATGTTCCTCCTGATGCCAAGTGTGTCACTCAATCTCAGTAATTTGACATGTTTAGCTTGGATTTGCATATTTGTTTGAATGGATGTGATTTCAGTCTTGTAATGCTTTTTTTTTTTTTTGTCTTACCGATTCGGTCCAGCCTGTCCAGAGCAACAGTTTCAAAAGCCCGCCTCATCATAGGATACTCCTCCAGGACTTCATTGAAGTTGTCCACAGAGAGTGAGTACAAACGGCAATACGTGTTGGCTCGAACGCTGGCTGTCCTCCTGCCCCGTGTCAGCAAACAAATCTCTGCAACAAAACAGGAAAGACAAGACACCGTTACAAAGTGAGCATAAGCCCCAGAGCTCACCTGCCTTTTACATGGATTTAGAAAAAAATGAGCTACCGATTTTTATAAATGTAGCAGGCATCAATTCAAACCTGAAAAATCCCTTTCTTCACAGTTACAGAAATACAAAAAGGTAGTAGTTTCTGTTATTGGCTTTTGCAGCTTTGTAGGAATACTGTTAGATAGTATAGATCACCCACAATTTGGTTCGTGTTCCTAAAGTTTTAAAACGCGGATTTGTTTTAACTACCTTCTACAGCAAATTTATACACAAAATTAGGATCTGTTTTATAACTGAAAGAGATCCTAAACAATATATGTAGAAAAAAGATACACAGGATTCTGTATATCTTACAAAAAGCAATTATCTCACAACCACAAAACACAAAACCACATGTCTAAGGATTCTGGTTATTCTCATCTACTCATCTAGTTTGGTCAGTTTTTCAAACCCCGTGAGAATTCATTAGAAAAAAAAAAAAGAACTGAATCATTTATATGTCTGCACACTCCAGTGATCTTTGACTAAATTAAATCAATATTTAAAATCTTCAAAGTGCACATAAAGGCACAGTTAGTTTTCTAGCAAGAAATGTTGATGTCAATTTGAAGATGCTTAACTTTGTGTCCATGTTTCCTAATAAAGGTCAACACAGCTAACCAGGAAAAGACAAAAAAACACAAAAATATATTTTTTAAGGTTAACAGTATTTTGAACAGCTCAGAGTCAAAGCTCACTTTACCAAATTCTCACGAGTGGTTGTGAGCACAGAAATGTTATATTTGACATATAAATAATATGTTTGAAGTACTATCAAAGCACCCGTTGTTTCTTGCTGAAGAATAGCAGAATTACTGTGGAACAGATACCTCATTAAATAAAGATCTTCTCTTTGTTCTTAAGCGAACATATAGATGTAGTTTACCTTTATCTAAGTATTATTTCAAGCATATTCTTTGTTGGCATGTGAAGCCCACTAAATGTATTTCTAAAGAACAGCATAAACCTTTTGCTTTGTTTCATCTTTCAGAATTAAAAATGTAACTTTTTGTAATCCATCAGAGCAGCACTAAGTGCCATTTTCAAAGCTTATGGGTCTGCCAGCCCTCATTTGATCATTACCGCTTAGAAAAAAAAATAAAAATGCTCCATTTAACAAGCTGCACGGCTGCAGAACTGAGGCACACAAGCAAGTGCGTCTGCATAGATGCTGCATGTGTTCTTCAAGCGGAGCCAGTGTGCTTGTAAAACTAAAAGTTACTCTTTCTCTGCTTTCTAACTGTGTGCTTGTGTCTGCTAAGCACATATTTAGGTTCCCTCAGCAAAATGTGTAATTTCACATAAAATCTGCTAATGCAGCACCTTCCTGCTGGGTTGTGTGCACTCTCCATGCGAGATTTAATCAGTACTGATTTATTTGCTAAATTTGCATCTGTGAATTAATAGCGTTGGTAATTTCAGATAGAGCACCTCCCATATATGATAGTTTTGTAGTTGCATAGTTACGTAGCTTGCATGTTAAATAACAGCCATTGGTGAGCCTGACTATGGCCTTGCTGAAATAACCAAAATAAAACCACTTACTGCAATGCCATTTATTGTGCGCAACTGAAACATTGCATGAAGAAAAACAGAGGTATGAAAATAGCAGTGCAATAAAAATAGTAAGACTGTAAATCTTAGACATTTGAGCTAAATGAGAGATGTTTAGGTTTGTAAAATCTATCCTTCGTAATTTGTTGCGACTCATTTGCTTTATGTGAAAAGCAGGAACTTGAAGTAATGTCACAGCTTCAACACAAGAAGACAGAAGTCATTTTGCCCACAAGCACCGCATCACTGACATTTTCTAATTATTTTTATTAATGTCAGAGGGGCTGCATGTGAAAACACAGATCATGAATCAGTCAACCCAACTGTCAGCTTTGACACTAAGACAGCCTCATCCACCTACAGAGATTTGCCATAGATCGTTTCTTAAGCTTACTTTGTGCATCATGAGCTGATTCCTGCTCGCTCAACTCAGCTGACAGAATTCCCAGATTTGATAAAGCATGCTGAGCATGTTTCACTGTCCAGTGCATGTACAAAGGATCATTTATGGAACTCACCTAATTATCTGAACACTTCCTGTGCATTGTGTTCTTGTATGAAAACTTGCCACATAGATCACTTACAGCTCAAAAGAAGGACTGTAAACACATTTCTCGAATGTCAATAAAAACACGGAAGAAAAATGTAAAGATTTTTCATGTGGTATTTACTCCCCACTAACTGCACTGTTAGACTTGTGTGCAGCGGTTTGAAAACTGTGATGTGGCGCCGATAATGAGGAAATGTGTCATTTGATGGGACACAGAGTGAGAATATGTGCTTTATGTGAACCATAGGAACAAAGCTTTCTGCACAATGTGTGAGAGAGACAGAGAGCACTGGCAATTGGACTACGGTTTTGTTAACAGGAGAGCAGTGCAAATGTTTAAAAAAAAAAACAACAAACAAAAAAAAACTAAAACAAAACACCACTTTGAAATTACTTTAAGCTTCTCTGTGCGCTTGAGTATACACACTCACGTGCATATTTTTGTGAGAGTGTATTGTAAGCACGTCCTGGTGGGGTAGCGTTGGCTGGAGCTGTGCAGCGGGGAAATGGACCCGCAGCACAGCTCCAGTAATCCCCTCTGGAGAGGAGCATTGCAGCTCTGTATTAAATCCTCTCGTCCCGTGGCTTTCTGGATGAAGCCAACACTGACTGGATGAGGTATTGAGCTGCAGTGAGCCCTCTGGCCTTATCCACCAGTCTTTACAGAAAGCAAGTGAAACCTATGGAGTGCCATGTGAACTTTAATTGGAAGTTAAACAAATCCCAGGTACTATTCTGCACTTGTAAAAAATAAATAGAGAAATGTCTTTGAGAGCTAAAAGTAAAAGAAGCAAAAAGGCAGTGCATGTCTTAAAACTCATTTTTGTCCTGAGCAGTGGGAACTTTAAGGGCAAATTGCTTTTTTCGTTCGTCAGTGGTTTTATTTCTCAATTTTCCATTGAATTTGTGCAATGTTATGTGTTTACAAATTACAATGTGGGTTTATTATCTGGCTATGCTGTATATCTTGCAGAAACAAACAACAACAAAAAAGAGTTTTACTTTTAAGTGGCAGAGCAGTCCACAGGTATTGAAATGGTGTGACTGATTATTAAGGTAGCATTTCACTAAGCTGCAACTGTTAAGAGACTAGTTGGTGAAAAAAAATCCCTCAAAACTGAGCAAAAATTGATAGAAAATACAAACTACTACACTGTGAAATAAAAGCATCAGCAAGGACGAAATATATATTTTTAGTCATTTATGCAATACTGAACACGTTGGGGCTAAATATGAGAACATGAGTCAACGTTACAATATGAAATATAAATTAGGTTTAGGTGCTGAGCGACATTGCACTACTCGACTCAGGACTCTTTCTGTGAAAAGCACAACTTAGGTTCAATTTATTTATGAATACTCCACTTCCACTGCTTACTCACAGCTCCTGTGACTCATCGTAATACTCCCCCAAATCCTGCATGAAATTATAGAACAGGCTTAGTTGCTCGGCCTGAATTCTGTAATGGCTGTGTGTTTCAACAGAAACTAAAGATCAGGTGATTATTAATCTGCCTAAAAATTGTGAGCGTTTTTTAGTCCAAATGGGTAATGTTATAACATTATCGTGGGATTGTGAATTAAATGTGCTGAAGCAGTAACATTTGTAATTGATTAAATGCAGCATTTAGAAAGTAAAATGGGCCTTTTATCTGGTTTTTGTTGCCAAAACAGATCTCATCAAGGCAACGCTATAGACAAAATGTTTTCACCTTAAACAATAATGTATTTCATTTTCACACTTAGGGGACAACCCATTCATTAAAATTGAATGACACTAATTAAAATTGGATGTTGCTCTGGGAAAGGAAGAATGAGACATCATCTGTGACCTTGGTAAGAACACACATGAGTGGTTTTCTGCTGGATGGTGCAGCCCACGTGTTCTGGGCTTTGACTGGAAAGATGCCTCCCCTGAGACCCAGCACCAGCTCTTAAAGGAGGAGAATGGATTGCAAGTCTTTGTGTGTGTGAGAAAGTGTGTGAGAAAGTGAGAAGAAGACAAGAAGGGGTAAAAAAAAAAAAAAAAAAAAATCCTAAGATGTTTTTAAATATTTGACATCTGTATTGATTGTGGGATTTGTTTAAATTCATCCCCTAAGTTTTACTGCAAGTGATAATGTCAACTAAACATTCATTCAAATTGAATTTGAATTCATTGAAAAATGAATTTGAATTTCATGCTGTTTCATTATGCGGCATGAGCATCCTTTAGCTTTAAAGACAGCAGCACTTGAGCGGCTAGGTCTCCACAAATATGTTCAAAATCATTTTATTCCAACTTGATTTGAGTCTGCTTCAAAGAGATTCTTGTTATGTCAGCATTGTTCAGCTTTTTTCATCTTCAAGCGCTCCAAAACTCATTGTGTTTGAGGTCAGGTGACTGTGGGGAAAAGATTTACATTGGTTTGCCCCCCCATGGTCATCCTTAATTTTAACTAGGTTTTTCTGAGCAGTGTTCAGGCTCAGATTGTTAATACTGGTCTAAAAAGATGCATACCGGAGAATTTTCCTCATCTCTGAGAAAAAGAAGCCCATTCTTCTGATGAGTAACTTTATAATTTTTCAGATACAGTCTTTATTCTGCATTTTCTGTATCTGTGCATAAGATGCTTTTCTACCTCAAAGGACAAAAGTGCATGTATTTATCTTTTAATATCAATACCACTTCTGTCTTTTTCGTTTGGTCTTATTGTGGATTCAAAAGATCTAGTTTCCACGCAGCATCTTAAAGTGCTACACATGGACTAGTCAGAAATATTCAGTCAGTTTATGCAGCCTAAAAAATAATGACACATTTGCCTCTATTGCCATGATTCTCACTATCATATTGCAGTTTTACATGTTCTCCTAGAAACTTCAAGAACTGCCACATTTTTTGACAGGTGAACAGTGGCTACAAGTAGATTTATTTCAACAAGCCTCTAATGACTTGATGAAACCCACCTAAGTGCCATCTGAATGCTGCTTCCGAGAAAGCATTCAACTCAAGCAGCTCTCTCCTTTAAATGGGTTTAAATGGTCAATGACCCCAATTTTGTTTAATATGACTGCTGAAAAAGAAATGCAGAATCTTAATTTACTTTCCTTTTTACCTCACGTTTAAACTTTTTTCTGTTTTGAAATCTCTAAATAAATAAGCAAATTATGTCATTATTTCCAGGTTTACTTTAAGTCATTGGAAGATTTTCTGTGGCATTCAACTGTAAATAGAAATAAAGTGCACTTTCTTTCTTTTCTTCTTCTGTTGGCTGTTCCCTTCAGGAGTTGCCAAGCGGGTCATTTCTCTCAATCCCTTCTCCATTTCTATAGGTCTGTGGTTTTTTCCTCCTCCCTGGCAGGTCCATACTCAACACCCTTTGTCGAAAATATCCACTCTTCCTCCTCTGCACATGTCCAAACCATGTCAGTCTTGCCCCTCAAACTTTCTCAAAAGCACTTCTGAGCTGTCCTTCTGATATCCTCATTCCAAATCCTGTCCATTTTGGTCACTCCCAAGGAAAATCATCTCTGCCTCTTCCAGCTCTGCCTCCTGTGTTTTTGCTTGTGCCAAACCATACATCACAGCAGGTCTCACAACCAACCTGCAAACTTTCCCTTTCACTCTTGCAGATATCCCTTTGTCACATCATCGCATTTTCTTTCATTGACATTTTTTTTACACTGATTCTTCGTATAATTTATCACTTGTTTAAGATTAGTCACAGATATTACTAAGGTTGAGCAAAAATCTAATGCAAAGCATCCCAATCTTGGTCCTCACATACTCGTGATCTCAGTTCAAATAAATGCATCTACAAGTATTTCTTGGCTTTCAGTCCTCACTGCGTTCACATGCTCACTTATTCACGTTATTATAATCCCAAATCCTAAAACAGTCACATATACTGACACAGAGTAAAACAAGACACTATCAATTCATTATTCAGCACAATACAGAAAATGCAAAAAACAGCTCAGATAAGTATTCAGCCTACATTAAATTTCTATAAAGCACCAATAAGAAACCAAGCAGAAAAAACTGAATCAGTAGGCAGATCTGCCAAATTCAACTTTGTTTACTTATATTGTGCTACATTACAATAAAAGACACCTCAGGGCACTGCACTGAACAACAAAAGAATGAACATAGATTCAAAATATTAGTAAATATAAGATGCCAAATTGTAAGAAAAGAAGTTTAGCCAGGGAAACATAACTGACAGGATCAAATCTTCATTTGAACTCAGTTCCCTATCCTGAACTTACATGAAGGCCGGCTCACACGGTCATTTTAAAAATGATAAAGAACTTGTACATGTCACACTGCAAGCTCAATATTAAAAAATCTCCACAGTACCCTGTGTCACACTGTTAGATGTAAGATTTAATAGATGTCAGACTGGACAATTTCTTGCCGAGAGATTCGGTCTCAGTCCAACAAACAATGGAAGTTAAGCACTGGCATTAACTTTCTTCATATTAGATTCAGAATATTAAAAAAAGAGGAAAAAGGTGAAGAGGAGATAGCTGTGGATGCACACACGGCTGGTAAAAAGATGGTCTCAACAGCACTCACAGTGAATGGTTGTTTGAGGATCTTTTTCTAAGACTGCTTTATATTTGCTGTAGGTCATCTTTGTTTTGTGAGACCCTGTCACACTGAATGACCACAGACCGCTGATTCAAGCTCAAAATCAATTTCTATTTTTACAAATCTTTTTTGCAACAAAAGATCGACCAGAAATCTCACAGTGTAAATCAATCTTGAAGAAGGGGGGAACAGTGGAAAACTTTATTTTAACAGAAAGAGACCCCAGCAGAACCAGATTCTGCGTCCATCTGCCTGGAAATCCCGACTAAGGTAAAAACCAATAAGCAACAGGTGTGGAGTATTATACACTAACACCTGGTGTGAGACTAAAGAGGGAAGCAAAACCTGTTAAAGTAAACAAAAGAACAAGTTCTAAATTAAAATACGAAGTGAAGTTAGGCAAATCACAGAAAATTGAAATAAAGCAAACACTTAACACAGAAGTTAAACAGATGCAATCAAAATAAAAGTTTCAAGACTGACCTGGCTAAACTCCCAAAGTTTGCATTTTCGTCTTTCTGTTACAAAACAGTTTAACAGTCTTTAATCTACAAAAAATGTTGAAACAAAACTATAAATGCATTTACTATAAACTTTTCATTTTCTAGAAATTATTCAAACTCTAAAGATAATTGGGAATGTTACATTTTTTAAGGTAACTTAACAGAAGTCAAAGAATAAAATGCATAAAACTTAAATAATGACCTTATTAAGTAATGAAGATGGATAAATGGAAGAAATTAGAACTGATCAAATAAAAGAGTAAACATGTATACATAGACACTATACTCTTTGAGTGCATAACAAGGTATAGGTTTAAGGTCCTACTGTATTTGCTGTATTATTTATAACTTCCAGGTGCCGACATGGTTTTAAGAATAAAGTGTCATGCATGTTCTAATCACATGGTACCTGAAAACAGCTGTGCATGAATCTGACAGAATGCAAATGCCAAAATTTGAATTTGCTCTTTAGCTAGAAGTGATTTATTTTTGTGCATGTGTGTAACGTTAGTCCTGTCTTCTTCCATACCAGGAAGTGAGCGTGAATGTGAATTAATGAATATGTGCAGAGCTGCTTTGACGGTGATGAAGCATTTGTGTCCTGCAGCCTGGTTTGGCAAAGCTCACCTGGACTCTGAGTCCTGCTGTCAGCTTCCATCTCCTTCCCCAACTGGTGCCCCCAGCCCACAGAGCGGACACTCTCTAACCTTTGAAACATTCGCAGCGGGCTGCCTGATTCCCCCTGACGTGCCGCATTCGCTAACTCACAGCATTAGCATAACTACACAAACACCTTGTATTTAGTGGACATGCGCAGATGAAGAGGAGATAGCATCATGGCTAACGCTGAGACTCCAGCTTATCGTTTTAGTTCTTAACCCTCTGAGCTGAAACTCAAAGCTGTTTATGTTTATAAGGAACAAACATAACCATAATGTAACTTTAAGAAATTGTTGCAAATTTACAAATGTGCAATTTTGAGTAATTTTAGATCAAAAAGGTAAAATCCAAAATAATAAACCCTCTGCACACTACTCTGAATGGTTTTAAAAGAGTTTAAAAGGTTTTCTGCTGTATTTCCACCTGTCGTCTAAACGCAACCTTTGAGTGAAAAATAAAAAAATATATTTCAAAATGCCTTCCAAAGTGGAGATTGTTAAAAACTCTGAATGTGGAGGGAAAATACACAGCTATTCCGAAAAAAATGACATAGCAGTGGTGGGGCCATAATCTTTTAGGGTTGATTTAAATTCTTAAAAAGGCTGGGTCTAATTTAAATTGATTGAGCCGGTCAATTTATTTATCCTTAATGCGTTATTTTAAATGCATTTTGACAGATTTGTGTGTTTTACATAACTTAAATAATTTAGTGAACCTACACTCACCGGCCACTTTATTAGGTACACTTTGCTAGTACCGGGTTGGACCCCCTTTTGCCTTCAGAACTGCCTTAATCCTTTGTGGCATAGATTCAACAAGGTACT
>JAOXNZ010000044.1:15418648-15429110 GCA_028566095.1 Kryptolebias brasiliensis | reverse complement strand
ATGTGATTGGCTGATTCGACATTTGCATTAATGAGCAGTTGGACAGGTGTACCTAATAAAGTGGCCGGTGAGTGTATACTGTCACTATATTGTCAGAGCAAGAACTTTGTGTCACTTGCGTCAGTCTTTTAAATGAATGATAACAGCTCAAACTGAAACAAAAAGACTGCACAGCTGAGGTTCAGTCCAAAGATCTTCTCGCTGTGAAGCAACAATGCTAACCACTGCAGCTCTGTACGTAGAACCAATAGGAATAAATTATTTAACAATTCTAAATTAAACATGTGTACATAATGTTTTTAATGTTCATAAAGTTTTTATAAAGGTTATGTTAACACTGGCTTTATGTTTTGTTTTGACTGAATGTTAGTTTAGGTGTAATTTTTCTATCTACAAACTGTTTTCAGAAATTATATGTAAAATATTGTGAATCATGTCTCATTAGCCCATTTGTTCACTTTATTACATAGCAGTCCAGCAATGTTCTGCATCAGATTGTTTTAATGACATTTGAAGACATTACTGTTTTTCTTTATAAAAAAAGTTGCTCAGTTAGCTCAGGCTATTCCTAAATAAGACATGAAAAGGTGTCAAATGGGTTAACAGGAGGATAAATGAGTTCTGACTCAATGTCAGAGAGGCCATTTTACAGCAGAGTTCCTCGGATTACAGAGATGTGGGAGGTGGAGGGGGAAAATTTGAAAAAGAGTGAGGAAAAGAAAACTTTGGGTTTCGTATCCTGAGATTTAAGAAGTCTATGGATTTAGTGAGAACATTCACTGAGAATTAGAGGAGAGCCAAGAAGATAGCATAGGAGATTGCAAAGTGTGCATCATCTCAACTCCCACTTTCAATCCCCTTCATTTGGCTGATTCTGTCATTTTTTTCCCTCCACTTTACCCAAAGGGCTACTACATGCTACTCACACAGAGCCAAAGTGAGACATCTTAGAGGTTCAATCAAACGTGGCATTTGATAAACACCTCGGATGGCATGCAGGACCATCACAAGGTCACTGAGCTCTGCTTCAACCCTGAGAGAGCAACAGTCTGCGCTGGCAACACATCGCCTACTGCACACAACAAAGTATGAACTATAACACCACAACAGCCTCCTCAGTCTTGGCACTGAGAGGGTGGAGGAGATGTTCTGATAAGTGTTTCAATACTGAATCATGAGGAGATAAAGAGGCAAGTGGAGAGTGGGGGTGGAGAGTGCATGTTTTCTTTCACAGCCCTGAGCAGCATCCAGAGAACAGCCTTGGCAGCAATCCATGTGTCCCTTGGCGTGAGTACTGCAGTCACATTACATTTCCCCTCTTCACTGGATCACTGTGTGCCCGGCCAACGCTCCCATCCAGGACATGTCGAGTCCACTTTAGACTTTAGGCTCTCTGGCTCGAGCTAATCCAACAGCTAACAAAGTGTAGCAGACTGCAGAGTCTATAATTGTGTAAATAATTCAGGTTGTCTTTGAATGAATGAACAGAATGGTACATGAGTGTGCTGAGATGCTGATGAGAAGATACACATGCAATTTGGCGTACTGTAAACTGGAGTTGGCAAAAATAAAAGCTCTGCTATGGCTACGGGGGTTCTGCTCACACAATTACAAAGAATTGCAATCAAAATAGAGATGGTTTACAAATCCTTGTATAAAAAAAATAATAAATTACAATATATATGGAAAAAAAAGAAAAAAAGATTTTATGTTTCTGCTTGATGACACCAACAGCCACACTGAAACCCACATGTGCCGCACACTCATTGTGTTGATCCTACATCAATTAATTTCATGAATGACTAACTCGTGTTTGGTAACAAACTCCCAGTGGCGCCGGGCTTTCTTCACTACCCCCCGCACTTACACCCTCAGAGAAATGGCACTGCCAGAAAAAAAAAAACATAGGGTAATAAAATCAAAAGCCTCGTGCAAACATTGCACAAGCAGTAAAAATAATTACAGATCCAAGAGTTGAGATTAAAGTGTGTAATGAGGTTGTTTGAGAATCAGTGCCTTTGCACTTGTATCAGCTGTACTACTCTAGTTTACACCTAGATGCAAAAATCTTATGCATTTAGTTGACGTTGTAAGAATATGAGTATATCTGAGTAGCTTAATCCCAACTTATGCTGGGAAATTCTACTACTTTTAGGATACATGTACAAAAGATGGATGCATGCACACCGAAGATGTTTTGGTTTTTTTCCCAAATTCGAGGACTGCTATGCTCAAAAGGGACCAAAGCCAAGGGAAGTGTGGACATTTGAAAAGACCCTTTTCGAGAGGCGTGACCATGTTGTCTTTAGTGTTGATTGCTTTTGGCATATGTAGAGATAGATTGCCTGCCATCTTTTCATTATTTCTCCCGAACCCCTGTGGAGTAAGGGCATGGAGATAGACTTGAGCAGGCAAACCGTAATTAAACTTTTCACTGCCAGGTCATGTGCTGTTAAATGCTTTGCCACCACTTCTAATTACTTAACATTGTATTCTAAATGATATGCTGTCAGCAGTCAAAATAATTGGTATTTGGTGAGGGCAGTATGGCAGCATTGGGTCATCGGCTCCGTGGGACCATGAGAGGGCTATGCATTATCTGACCCTGATTAGGAACATACCACAAGTTAAGTACATAACAAGTCTGGGTTATCACACCAGAGTTCAGCATTTATATAGTGTGTAATTTCACAGTTTCCTGATCTCTGTGGCATTTGGATGCATATGTCAGACTGCAAGAGCTGTTTTGGTCATTTGGCTGTGCTCTACATTTATGAAATGTGAATTAAGGGAAAAGTCTTGCATAAACCATGAAGCTGAACTTTAAGTGAGGGGACTAGCAATGCACAACAGACCATTTCTAAAATAGCTAATACTCCTTTCAAAATGCAGCTGCTTTACAATTTAAAATTCAAACTTAGACCGACTGCTTAAGGTGCAATAGGACAGCATTATCATTATAAGAAGAGTGCAGATTTAAAGGAAAACTAAGCAGAATATTTTTTTAAAAAAAAGAGACTCATTCAAATGGATGGATGTTTTTGACCAGCAAACTTTGAGAAAAGACACACCAGCCTTTGACAGCATGCAGGTGTCTAGACTAGAAAAAGATAAAAATGAACCAAAATCACAAAATCTTCTCACACCATTCTGCCCACTGTCTTACAAAGCCACACACACTTTCAGTCATTCTTGGCAAACCAGGAACTTTCACAGAAACTTCAATGATGGGACACTTTCTTGTGAACGTATGTATGAACATGTAGGTTTGTTCATATGAAAACTACAATGAAAGAAAAAAGAAAGGAACTTTTTTTCTAAACTGCTTTTAGAAGAAAAGCATTTTTTACAGTTTTGGGGATATGTTTTTTGTTGCTATTGTTACTCGACCTTATTCTCACTAGTGGCATTTAAAAGGGGTCAAGCAAGTTTAAAAATTGAGTTTGCAAATAGGGATCTAAAATAGTAGCTCAGCATACCTTTAAGCTCCACAGGACAAGCTGTGTGAGTGTATGTGACATTTTAGCTTTCTCTTTTGTTGGGTGGTAGGACCACCTCAGCTTACCCCCAAAGTAGGAGCCGTCTGAAAGCTTGGTCTCTTTACTCCCTTTGGTTAGTACGCTGACAACTCCATGTTGTATGAAGTACATTTTCTTGCCAATCGTGCCCTCCCTGATGATGTAATCGCCAGGCTGGAACACCTCAAACTTCAGCTTGGTGAGCATGGAGGTGACAAAGTTGGGGTCGGCGTTAGCAAACAGAGGCATCGACGCCACCAGTTTCCGACAGTTGAAGTTGATTATTTCCTGTTTAGAAAGGACAGAGGTGGAAAACAATGTTAAAAACAAGCAGAATAGAGCCGAAGGTTTACAAAATGCACCGACCAGTCACAATTTCTGGGATGTTAGGATAGTCAGATAATGGATTAAAATTTTTATTAGGATTCCTCACTAATTTACTCCTGTTTGCAATTGGCCTAGCAATTGCTTAAGAACAGGTAAAATGTCAGTACATGTCAATTTAACTAAGAGAATTGTCAAGTTTTGCACAAGCTTTTGAATGTATCACCAGGCCGCATGCAGCAAATCATAACACAAACACTTGTCCCACCTCTCGGAGTGGCTCATTCAGCTCTCCCAAGATGCTCTCCTCATCAAACATCTTGCCCTGGTAACGGTGCTCATAGTAGTCGTGAATTCTTTGTCTCATATCAGCTGGCAGTTTGTGGAAGGACATGTACTGCTCAACCTGTTTGTACTGCAAGAACACAAAGACATCCAACAATTAGATTACTAAAAGGCAATAAACCAAATCATCAACCATTCTAGACCCCATATCAACCATACGGTAAAATTAAGTTTATTTTGTTTTGTTTTGGGTTTTTTTCTTAATGAATTCCTCCTTTTTAGATAAGGTTTTGGTCAGGGTATCTTCAGGGTATCAGTTAAAGTTAACTTTTTCCCACCCAATTCAGGCTCAGAACAGAGGATCAAATTAAAGTGCAAATTCAACACAATCTATCACTTTCCTTAGCTATATAATGTTTTTGTTGTTGTTGTTGTTGTTGTTTTTTAGGGGAATTACTGATTTACTGAATCTGACTGTACAGAGGATAATCATGACTGGGTTGATTTGAAACAAACTGAATTGGCTTGAATTGGAATATATATGAATCTGAGTGTATTGAACTGAATAGTAAGTAGACTGATTTAGACTATATTAACATAAATTAAATAAAGTTCAGCAGAATAGATTTGGATTTATACTTTTTTTTCTGTAAAGTGCCCTGAGATGACTTGTTGTGAATTGATGCCTTATATGTGAAGTGAATTGAAGTAGACAGTGCTGTAGGACAAATCCACAGTCTCCCTCAACTGTCACAACCTCTGAGATAAGAGAAATGATAAAAATGGAGACAGATGCATGAGCACTTTTCTAGTTTTTGATCAGGTCTCTTTGACTTTTGCTTTTTCTCTCAAAAGTCAAAGTGTCCAGATCACAGCCTGCATACCAACTCCTTGAAGAAAATGTCCCACTGAGAGTGTTATTAATGTAACAAGAGAGGGTTATAAATGTCAGGAAGTCAAGCAGACTTAAAAATGGACACATTCTGTCTAATTTTAAAGTATCCTGGCTGTAAGAAACAATTTAAATATTGTTTAGATTTTAAATTTTAGCACAAAAACATGTGAAGCTATTGTTATTTAAGGCTAAAACTATGATAAACGCCATGTACAAATGTACACCAGTTCATATGAATGCGTTTTTGTCTGTTACAGTGAAGACTGTTTGGGTCTTTGTGCTATTTACAATGTTTATTGAAAAAAATTTGATTTCCGAAGGGGTTTTTATTAACTTGCTAGAATTAAAAGCAGTGATGCAGATCAAAGCACACAGAGCATCTAGAAAATAGTACCAAATAAAGTCCTTGACCTTAAAAAATTAACCATTCATAGTGCCAAAGTGAAGGTGCTCTTTGATCACTGCCAACAGCCTTTCCACTGAATGGTGCATTTGACCTCAGAAGTCTACGCCTGTGTTGTCTGACATTACTACACGAGTCACCACTCATGTCGGAGGAAACATCAAAAGGATGGCCTTGTGTAGATATAGCACAATAAAATGAGACAGCTGTCTCGTTCAAGTCATTTTGCTTCTGTGGACACATGAAAAATACAGGAAAAGAGACCAAGAATTTGATTCTTTAATATCAAATACATAGACACACAAAATTGTATTCATTAAGTGTTATCAGAGTCCAACATGGGTGGCATCTTCTATCCTTGACCTACTGACAAGTTGCTGGTTTTGTAATCTTCCTTTTCGCAGCAGCCTCTTTCATTTCCTGCAACACTTAGATTCCCTTTTTTCCCTTCTCTGCCAAATTTAGATGAGATTTAGTGGATGTTTTGACCAGAGCCTTTGAATCCCTCACAGACAGAGAAAACAATCTGGAGTCACTCTGTGCATGTTGATGATGTAGCTCCCTCAACTGTCACGGGTTAGCTGCAAACTGTTACAAACTCCTGAATTTATTAATAGAGCAAGAAATCCAGCAGATTAGGCAGACTGATTATGTCTAACAATGAGAAAAATCCATCATCTGATCAGTAAGAAATATGTGTATATTCCTTTTTAATATATGCATATTCTTCTTAAAAAAGCTTATGGATTTTAGATACTGTAAGCATACACAGACAAACCAAGCGTACGTCTTTTCGTCAACGCATAATAGTATTTAAAAAGGAAAAACATAAAATGAGAATGTGTGCAACCCCTGTGTTGTTCTTATCGTTCACGCATTTGTTCTTGGAGCGATTTAAGTATTGTGGTAAAGAAAAATATATAAACAATAAAAAAAATGCTTTTATGCATGCACTCTTTAGCCATGAAACTACAGAGGTTTACATATCTGGCCCCATGGAGAAGATTACAGGTATAGCCCACATTTTGTAAGTTGTCAAAACATGGTTATCACAGCATGGTGCTGTGCTTCAAGGGCCTGAATTATCATCTTCTCCAGAATGTCTCCCTCTTTACATTCATTAAACACAAATGTATTCATGTCTGCAGAGCTTTGTGATAAATTATGCTTTGATTCTTCTAGCATGAAAAAGTATTACTCGATTGAACAAGTGCAACATATTGCTCTACTGCATTTCAAAAAATATAACCGTGCTACATAAGAGTACATAAATAAAGGTTCTTCACATAATTTTAAATATACTAACCCCTGCTCTGTCACAAAGGAAGAGATGACAGGGATGCAAGGAGTCTAGTCACAGGGATGTAGCTCTGTGATGGCTTGATAAAAGCCTCTTTGACAGGAAATTATCTTATTGCTGCTCAGTCGCCATCATGCTTCCGACAGGAAGAATCCTGCTCCTATGCTCTACTTAGCCATATATTATAGTCAGCATTAGGTGTATTTTTACCATCAGATTTCCTCAGTGCTTTCAGACTGCAGAGAAGCTAAAAAAGGTGCCTAATGATACATATTCAATTACCTTCTTTATTTGACCTTCTTTTAAAAAACTAACCTTGAAACAGGGAATTCATCTGTTTTGTTTGTAGAATGCTAAGCTAAATACTATCTGGTTTGTGTTGTGAAAAAATGACAGACATGTTTTTATATAACCCTGCCTTCCAACCAAGTACATAAATAAATGAAATAAGGTAAAAATACATTTGAATATTGGAAAATTAGTACAAATATATATTTTCTAAGGTAAAACTATATGTTTAGAAGTTGTACAAATGACATGGCTCTTTAAAATTTTAAAGAGTGTTGCTGTCATCAGTTTAAAAGGGGCATTTTTTGGAGAGGGTGAAATGTTCAAAAGTGAAAACTTTCTTTTTGTTCTTTTGTAAGATAAAAAAAGAAAAAAGGTCTGTTACCATTCATACTTTTGAATTCTGTGCTCTCTTGTTTTTTATCATACATTTTCTTTTCCCAATTCCCTTCCGTCTCAAGCACATCTTTGAGCAGATGCAAATTTTTACCAAATAAACTATGAATAATTCATTTCCCAAAAGATGTGTCAGCCACTTAATTATACTTTCTAAACATTTATTTTTCTCCCCAGTTTTAGTTTTCGTCCTCCCTAAACTTATGACGCACGGTCAAAGGGTATGGGTCACCTAACTTGAAGACCTAAATTCAATTATTATTTTATTTTACAAATATCATAGTATTATAAATGATAATAATGACATTTGCACACACAAAACTATAGCCACTAAAGGGCATTTAATGTGAAATACATATCTGAGAATGTTTGTCAAGTATCCTTGACATAGCAGTGAAAGTTATGTGACAGACAAATCGGTCAGGTCCAAAGGACTGAAAACTACTGTAGAGCAGAACAAGACTTGAGCTCTTTAACGTCTCAACAGAAGTGTTCCTGGGATGATTGTATGGAGACAGAATCAACCTCTACAGGGCAAAACCAAGTCTGTTATTGTTACATGAAACCATCATGGACTTTAAGGCCTTGAACATGACAAAACATACTGTAGATGACCAGACGTCTGAGTTTGGAAGGTAAATTTTCTAACCTAAAAACGAAAAACAAAAAACTAAAAACTTTCCTATATGCAACAGTTATCACCTCCTTTTCTAGACAACTGTATCTTGGCTGTGTGGCTTTTTAAAAATGTTTAGAAAGTATGAATATAAAGTAAGAAAACAGTTTCACACTGATGACTATTTACTGCATTTTTTTTAAAGGTTTTGATTAGGGGAATTGAATTAGGGGTGCAGAAGATCTCCAGAGCCTCTTCACCCTCAAATAATCAGCTTTGTGCCTCTTTTTTACTATTCCCCAAAGAGCATTATTTAATTGCCTAGTGTTAATTAGAGATGTAAAGGAGTGGGCCTCCAGCATCCCAATGCCATTTAAATTTAAAGCCATTTGGGACTGGCTTGCCACAACATGCCATCTCCTGGGCATCACTGATTTCATCATCAATTGCGAACAACAACAAACAGAACATCGCTCTGTTATCCTGCGCAGAAGGAAATCAAAAGGCTTCTGTACAGTAAGTGAGACAACAAGATTCTCAAATCACCTACAGATGAATGGGATTATTCCCTTTGTTGGGTGTCCCTTTATCCATCTTTGTGTAAATTACCACACTGAAGAGTTGTAGTGACAAATAAGGAGCAGCTTAAGGAGGAGCTGAGTGGCAGACATACACTGCTGTATGCACACAGTCACATCTGCAGCCATCTTGTGTCCCCAGTCTGTCTGTGTGATAAAGGTCCTCAACATGCCTGAGACAAGAAGGAAGAATGCTCTGGGGAATTAGCCAGATGCTGAATCCATTATAGCTCACAATGTTATTATAATGTGATCTGATAGAATTTTATTGTGAGTAAAATGTTATTATCATTGTTCCATTTGGAGAGTCAATCTTACATGAGTAACACTCTACTTCTATGAAGACAATTGCTTGGAAAAAATAGGTCAAAGAAAAGAAAAAGCTGTCAAGGCTGTAAAAGTTATTCATTTTATGTATCATCATCTCAACCATTTTTAAAGCAAATTCTGCTTCAACATTCACAAGTGCATACAATGTCTACTAGGAAAAAAAAAAAGCTTGCATACATTGCCGCTATGGCAGCATTATAAGCCAACAGGCAATTTTCTAGGGTCACTAATAACAGACTTCTGTGCTTCATTTTGGGGGGAGGTTGGCTGAGTGGGTAGGCTCACCACTTATTTTAACATAGTACCAAAAATATTGTGTGTAGTTATGGTGTGTAATATAATGATGCAAAATACAGGATTTCTTTCAATAAGTATTCCTTCACAATCATTTTGCCGAGGGGCATAAATGATTTACACAATACAAAATGACAGCGTTTAAGTCATGCAACTACTGTATGTTGAGCCCTGAAGTCCTTTATGAAAAGAATGGTTTATGTCAGAGCACAAGTTGCTATATTACAAATAATGTCAACTAGTAAGAGTAGGGAGTTTGAACGAAGACATGACAGTATCACGATAATCCGTTTATTATAAGCTTAAACCAAGTTCAGCTTCATTCTTGTATTTTTATATTGAAAGAACAATATGGACCCTAATTCATAGCTTCAGTTCTGTTTACACACCACAAGCAGCTACTGACAGTAATGTTAGTTTATATAAGAGAAAATTTGACATATTTGACAGAAAACTATTTTTCCTGTTTACTTTTCTTTGTCTGTACCCTGCTGACATTCCTTTACAGGCTGGTTGTCTTTATGGTCGACCCACAGAGGCAATTCAATGAGACGTTTCCATCTAAATATACAAGTCACCTTGATATCACCTCTGCATGCCAACTGGACAGATGGCCTTTCATCTTAACCATATAACCATGAGAGCTGTGCGCTCCATTTTTTACACCTCATTTACAGAGGTTGAATACACAGCCGCCATCATCATCACACTAAAACCAACAGGAAGTTACATTTGGAAATGATGCTGTTTGAATCTTTAGCAATTCACTGTCACACGTATTTTCACTAAATAAACATTGCTTGGCTGTTGCTCTAAGGTTCGGTGCTGTACACAGTGTAATTCTATTACATATAGTTTAAAACATCTGCCTAATGTAGCACCTTTTCACCAATTCTCATTTTAATGGCTTCTTGACAAAATATGAAAAAACTCACCAAAGATTGCCTTTATCTCCAAAACAAACAGTGGAGACAAACTGGTAAAGTGTAATTTACTAATGTCTAATTTGTTGTGTTTTGTTCTTTATAATTTACTGTACCAGGTCTCCTTTAAAAAAAATTCATTAATGCTTTATAAACAGGGTATTTGTGAGTTTCTAAACACTTTATAAAGAATTAACAATCATTTATAAAACACTGTTTAGTACGCTCACTATTTTATCCATTTAGGTAAATGTAATTTACTGCCACTCGCTCAGGTTATATTTTAACAAAATTAACTTATATGCAAAAAAA
>JAOXNZ010000044.1:15394653-15405679 GCA_028566095.1 Kryptolebias brasiliensis | reverse complement strand
GACTTTCCCATGATGTTACACAAGGAAGCAGTGTGTTTCAGGTGTGCCTTAAATTACATCCACAGGTGTGTCTCTAACTCAAATGTTATCAATAAACCTATCAGAAACTTCCAAAGACATGACATCAAATGTCCCAAATTGTTTAAAGGCATAGTAATCTTAGTGTATTTAGACTTTTTTAGTTTAAAGAAAGCAATAAAAATAGCCTTAAAAACATTCTCTCTCTCTTTATTCTGGCATTTAGCAAACAGAAATAATTTTGAAAATCCTAATTGACCTAAAACAGGAAAAGTTTATTCTTATTTCACGTCAGACGGTGTGAAAAAAATGCATATGTGTCTTTTTACATGGTGTATGTAAACCTCTGGTTTTAACTGTATATGCCCTGCAATGTATTGTTTATTTGCCAAAACATGCCATATTATTGTTTTCCTTGAGCTTTTGTAGAAGTTTATACTAAAACCAAATTAAAGCTGACCTCTGACAATAACATTTCCCATTTTCATTTTATGGAGGCATCAATTACAGTCACCACCTTTATGTCTCCTAGAAATGTTATTTCCCTTAAACTGACTCTGTGACCGAGTGCAGTGCTGTGTGTGTGTGGGTGTGTGTGGGTGTGTGTGTGCGTGTGTTACCTATCTGCCACAAAGGAATTATAAAACAGATTTATGATGTGTCAGAACAACCTACTGCTGTTACTGAGAGGACGCGAAGCAGAAAATGATTAGGTTGACCACCTTTGGAAACTTTCTATCCTTAGTTCCTAAAAAGTTTATTTACTGCACTTTATTAGCTGAGGAAAATAATTAAGTCTTTATAACTACAAATCTTGCAGTCACGTCCTCTGAGTGCCATTTTAGACTTCCCAGAAGACCTGTCCTCTGTGTGACTTATGACAGAAAAAGAGAGGAAACTGATTTTAAAAAACAGCCACACTTGTACAGGACTATTTTTACCTTGCATATATTTAACAGGTTTGAGGATTCTGCAGCTCTCATATCTCATTGCAGAGCCATTCTTAGAATGGGGATCAACATTAAATGGCATTTAAAGATGAAGCTGACAAATTGCAGTGTTTTAGCTTACAATGAAGTTGCCCTAATTCTGTAAAAACAGGATAAATAACATATTTTCAATTACTGTTTTTAGATTATTCTGATAAAATATTAACAGAGTTTGGTGTCTTACTGTTATTTTCTCCCTAATGTTCATTATGTTGATGAACAGATGGAAGTCGAAGCAGTGTGAAGTGTGCTAAAACACGAAAATGGTGATAGCATACATGCATGTTGTTCGTAGTGCCGCGTTTAAAGGAAAAGTCAAAAAGTCAGACAGGTGGCGAGATCTTGTCGACAAGTTATTCTGCAGTGACAGATGACATTTCTGAGATGTTGCATGTGGAGTATTATGGTGCTGAGGCAGAGCTGGCCTTTCACTCTGTCTGCCTAACTAGCATTCATCAGAACCTTTACACACACAGTCTGAAAACACATGCAACACCCAGGGATACAACATGCAAATGGTACTCGCTCTGGGAATATAGTGTTCCTCTCTTTGTTGTGTCAGTTTAAGAGTCCTCTCTGCCCTATAATGTCCTTGTATTTTCTTGTTTTAATAATATGAATATGAATCATAGCCCTTTGTTTTCCTCCAGTCCTTCTTTTTTGAAACAAAGTGCAAGTCTTGAGTGGTGATTAATTATATCCAAACAAAAGGACGTGGCTTGAAGCTATAGAGGGTTTTTTCTTTATTTATTATTTGACTTCTCTTTCTCTCTTCCATAGTTCCCCTGCCTTGCATGCCTACCTCGTTGACTTGTTGCAAAGTAAATATGTGATAATTCACTATGTCCGACCCTAAAAAACAAAAATGCACGTTTAACCTGAATCCTATAATCCTTCATATCACATTCAGATCAGCAGCCAGCAGGTATGCATGGAGCCACAGAGAGGCAAGGGATCCTCCCTAGTGATTGATTTGAACTTTTCCTCTTTTTGAAATGGCATCAGAGAGGTGCTGCATGATTAATGTGCCCACACTCCACACTTCAATCCACTGTTCTTCCCAGATTGCCAGTTGAATTTTTGAAAATTTGCAACTTCACTGACTTTGCATATTTAAGTGCTTTGATTGGCAATCAGTTAGCTATTCAAGTTGTCCAGATTTTATTGTAAGGATGTACACAGGTATTTGTTTTTCTTATTGTTGTTATGTCAGTTCAATACAAAAAAAGAAAAAGAAAAACACATAAAAATCTATGTTAAGAGGAAAATTGGTATGTGACTTTCTCTGAGCAATTCATAATAAACAACCAAGTGGGGGATCTGTTTTTTTAATGTTTGAAAAAATAACTATAATTTTGTTGCTTGTGGCTGTTTAATAAAGAAAAGTACCTTGTTTAAAGCCCAATAAAGCCAAAAGAGCTAACTAAAATCAATTGTGGTTTTTGGTCAAATTAGTTTCCTGGAGCAAGTTTAATTTTTTTTGTTATTTTATAGTTTTGGAAATCTAATTTTTTTATGTAAACACTACATTTTTGTTTTTTTTTTATGTCAAATGCACTAGTATTCCAATCTCTCTCTCTTAAATATGAAATAAAATGTGTATTTTAGGACTTGATTGAAAGTGTCTGGGATAAATGTTACTCCTTTAAAAACTAAGACAGACAAAATTCAGTAGAGTGAAGACTAAAGTTGATTATGTGCAGCGCTTACACTGGACACAGGAATCATTTGATCATTTGGTTGGAATCATTATAAGTATAAGTATATATTTTTGCACAGAATGTGCTGCAGTGATGCAGAGCTGCTTCTTCTGTATGACCAATATGACCATGCAGTCGAATTATCTTTAAGTACTTTTTTTTAACCTAAGCCTCCACCCTGCTCTTCAATCTGAAACAAAAAACTGCTCTTCAAATTGTCTTAATTGTTACTGTCAAGTGTTTTTCATAATTTGTAACAATGTTCTCAACCCTGTAATTGTTTGTTCCAACATCTCTTTGTGTGACCTCACAGTGCTGCCCTCACTGACACAAAAATCCGATGGAGTGTCTTCGCATTGACTCCAAGCTGCGATTCTGATGCTTCACTTTGCACCTTTTACCCCTGAAAATGAACAACAAAACCATCCATTGAGAGCAATGGGAACTTTTCTAATTATTGCTGCAATTATAATCATGCTTGTACAGCAGCATTGCCTCTCTGGGGTCTGTGGTCCCACTGCTCTCTGGATGGGCACACAGAGAAAATGCTAATCAGCATCCCAGCTTCATCAACATATTGGTGACTCGTGAACAGCAAAACAGCCTCTTCACTTTTTTCAAAAGTGGATGCAATCAGAAACATCATGAATCCATATTTCCTTCCTGGGGGGGTAAAAGGAAAGGTACACAGCAACAATACTTGCAGTTGCACCCTGAAATAGAAATACCATTTGAATAAAGTTTAACACATCAATATGAAGGTTCTTACCTCCTCCCACTGGTGGATGTAACGAATGAGCCTCGAGAGCCGCAGGAGCCGCAACAAGCTGAGGATCTTAGTAAAACGTACAATCCGCAAAGCACGCGCCGTTTTGTAGAAGTCCGAGTCAATGCGCGTCTCCACGATGAGGAAGATGTAGTCCACGGGTATGGAGGATATGAAGTCGACCACAAACCAGCTCCGCAAGTACTTGATTTTAATCTGCTGCGGGTCCAGGATGATCTCTGTGTTGTCCTCCTTCACTATTCCTGTCCTGAAGTTGAGGACCAGGTCCATGAGGAAGAATGTGTCGGAGACCACGTTGAACACAATCCAAGGAGGTGTGTGCTCATCCTTGAAGAATGTGATGCCCACTGGGATGATGATGAGGTTGCCGACCATCAGGAGTAACATGGTCAAATCCCAGTAAAACCTTGATTCAAAGAGACAAAAATAAGGATATGATGAATAGCAAGGCAGCTAAATTACTCAGACACGGATGTTTAGTAAACACTTTGTTATACCACTAACATTTGTTCAAAATGGAATCATTCCAGACCAAACAGATTTAGCATGAAAAGGAATAAATTTATGATTAAATACATGTTGGGTAATGTTTTATTTCTTTTACTGCAAGAGATCTGAAGTTTTATTGTATTTCAGATTCAGATTCAGAATCAGATTCAGATTTAGAGTCTTTATTTG
Source organism: Kryptolebias brasiliensis (assembly GCA_028566095.1). Lineage (NCBI taxonomy): Eukaryota > Metazoa > Chordata > Actinopteri > Cyprinodontiformes > Rivulidae > Kryptolebias > Kryptolebias brasiliensis. The sequence goes on along the minus strand of JAOXNZ010000044.1, from coordinate 15,401,507 downwards.
CCATCTGTACTTTCATGGGAATTCTTTGGCTGGCTCTTTCATGCCGTCTTTGGTGTCTCAGCTGTCGATCTTGCTTGATCTTTGCCTCAAACTGGACAGCTCCACCAGGTATGGTTTGTCTCCATGATGGCCTCATATTGGCTGCCCATTCCCGGATGTTCGGAGAGATTCCAGACTCCTTCGTTGTGTCCTTGCACACATCTCTATAGCAAAGCTTGGGTCTTCCTGGAGGTCTGCAACCCAAGTTGGTCCAAGAGCAGTTGCCTTGGAATGCGGTGGTCCCTCATCCTGCAGACATGGACTCGCCTTCTCAGCTGTTTCTTACTCATCTTCGTCATAATAGTGGTGGTTCCAGCTCTCTCAAGCACCTCAGTGTTGGAGACCCCGTCTTCCCACTTAATGCTCACTATCCTGCGTAGGCAACGAAGATGGAAAACATTGAGCCTCTTCTCATGCCTCGTAGAGCATGTCCATGTTTCGGACCCGTACAGGAGGGAGCTTATCACACAGGTCTCATATATCCTGATCTTGGTCTTCAGAGTTAGACGCTTGTTGTTCCAGGCTTGTGTGAATAACTTGCCGAAATCAGCTGCCGCCTTCTCGATTTTATAGTTGAGTTCATCATCAAGAGAGACATTAGAGGAAATTGTAGAGTCGAGATGGCAAAATGTATAAAATAAACTTCATATTAATAATATATTTATGTACAACATGCCCTTTTTTGCTTGGAAGTATTAATGTTTTGTGTATATGTGCTTTCAAATTACTGTGTACTTAAATATTACAAAAGATCACCTATTTAAAGAGAAGCATGGATTAATTAAACCACTTTTTTTCTATATTTGTACTTTAATTTAGTATTTACATCATTAACACCGCAATCTATTGATGTAGATTTGTAAATATTAACACTATTTTGTCTAAAAATCCTCATACACACTGAGCTTCACTAACAAACACTGGAAAAGTTTTCTATAATTCATCAATCAGCTACTTACTTATTAACAACCACCCACTTTCCTGCCTATTTTAACTGTGCTGTTTGCTCTTAGTCTGATTGTTTAGTGGAAACAAAAAAGGTAAATGTAATAATAAAATAATAATCAATAAACTCTGAAACCTTGTAGAAGTAATATTGTTTTTCTCCTGTATATCAAAATGAGTTGATGTGAAATTGATTTGAGTTTGAACTGAAAATTACTACTCAGTTAATTATAACTGGACTGTGACCTTGTCTATCTTACAAGTTTGTGACTTTAGTGCTGGCTTCATGATTAAATTCAGATTGACAATATTGTGATAGATTATGGATATCAACACTATGAGACGTTCTGCCCTCTGCGCTGGTCTGGTGATCTTCAGTGATTTCCCCACACACCTTTAACTAGGCTATAAACATCTCTGTAGGGGAACTAATGTCAGAAGTGGGCCAAAATAAATAAAGAACTCATGCTACATAAATAACTGAGAAATAAGAAGGGAAGACAGTTCTACAGCAACATAGCAACACTACAGCAAGTAATTGCTGCTGTTCTAGCTCCTTGTTGTGGAGCTGATGCCTATTGATTTTATAGTTCATTCATGGCATTTTGAAGTAAATAACTCGAGGTTTATATTGAACTGCTGCCATACAGAATCACACTGTCATGGAAAAGCGTAGCTGAAAGATGAGGACCTAAATTTAGGCTAAGACGATTGATGCAAACAAAATTTTATTCTTTTCTTAGCAACCAGAATAGAAGGAGCTACTGTGGTGTGTTGTCCAGAAATCCCTTCAGTTCAGACATGGAATGAAACAAAAACATACAAGGATAAACATTAAAAACTGGTGCTAAGAAAAGAAAACCAGATTTTAAATGTACAGAATTCGGTAATACTGACGCAAACCGGCTGAATGACAATCAGAAAGGAAGTGTAAAAAACAAACAAAAACGCACAAGTGAAAAAAGTGTTTAAAAGGAAAGTCTAGTCATTTCTTAAGCGATGTTTGGTCAAATAGTAGACATCAGCCATAGTGCACAGAGTTTTGAAAAAAAAAAACAAAAGTCTTCATCCAGGCTAGGCCAAGCAAGGGTGATTTCTTTTTTTCAAAAATTATTTTTCAGGCTTACAAAAAAGTCTTTCAAAAAGGACACATCAGTGTGAAAGAATGCTCCACGAGTGCATATAAACCAATACATTTTTGCATTACAGCTTTTGTTCAGTCCCCCAGATCACCATGTCCAGTCACTGCACTTTTGTGGATAAAAAGTACATCTAATTGAATAAAATGTTAAAATATTTCTGTTAACCCTTCTTAGAAAACACTGGAGGATTGTAGTTTAAAAGAAAACCTCTGACTTACACATGCAAACATAAACATACATTACACAGTGACAGTCGTCTCAGTGTCACCTATACACCACCCACACAGACACACATGCACAGAGGAAACCAACATTAGAGTAAAAGCTATCTACTGTTCCAAAATGTTGTCTAGACCAGTTACATTTAGAACAACTTTGCCATCACTGTGCTTGCTCACATGAAGACTGAAACCCAGAAAGAAACAAGGGAAAACATGCCAACATATTTCAACTACATTTTTCCTCAAATTGCTGTTTCCTAATTCTGGATGGTCTGTGAAGTTGCTGCAAGCATTTAGCGCTCAGCCTGTAGAAAATACATTTACACTACCAGTCACAACGGAAAATCTACATGGTTTGATAAAATTAAGTACAATGTTAAATCTGATTTAAATACTTGATATGAAGTCATTGTGAAAAAAAATAATGGTAAAGTAACCCTTTTCAAGTCAATTCAAGCATTTTTTAGGACTAAATAAAAACCAGATATTAAAATCAGGTAAATACAACATCAGCTTATTAGCAATAAAGTACATAATTTATTGTGTCTGTTGTTCTAACAAAAGAAAAAAGGTTTATATATTTTGCCTAAAACCAACCTTCCTAAAAACAAACCTTATCTCAGTGTGTTTAGTATTTTCCTTAACAAATAACTTTTTAAAAACTCTTTTTTTACCAAGTAAGCAGAATACTTAACTGTAACCAAGAAGACTGGGTATCAAAACCCTTCTTCATTAGATTACAAGTACTTTGAACTGTGTGAAAATTAAGAGAAAGTACAACAAAACTGTGATTAAAACCTAAAATGTACATTTTAAAGTAAAGTTAAAACTTTACATGTTGTTTGGAGATGTTAACCACGCGTTGGAGCTATAGGACTGTCTGGAGGAGTTCCTATCTGACTCATCAGTGCTGTAAATGTACCTCAGAGGATCGTTTGTGTAGAAATTTGATATTAACATTAGTTACATCACACCAAATCACAAGAAATGCATGTGAAACTGTATTTTGAGGTATAATAAATAAAAAAAATGGTCTAAAGCAATGCTGCCAATGGTCTTCAAATGCTTTTGATGGAAGCAAACACTTCTGCGGGCTGTATGTGCACCTGCTGAGTTCACATGTTTGTGTTCATGTGTGAGCATTTGTGTGTACTGATATGTAGAGTGAATGCTCATGATTTCTCCTTTTCACTCTTGTGGTTACCTCTTAGAGGAGGTCAGGATGTCTAAACATAGCCAGGATCCATTTACTGTGTTTTATTATGCAGTGGAATCCTGGCATAGAAGAATGTTGTTCTATAAATACAGTTGGGCGAAAGAGCAATGTTGGGTAGACATTTCAAAAGCATTAAACAATCCAGTATCTTTGTGTGACTGTCAAATCCCAGAGTCAAGGAGTGTGGTTGGATACCACTTGTCATAAAATACGAAACCAGCAAAATGCAGCCACAAGCTGTGACACAATACAACAGAGTGTGGGAAGAAAGTGATTACATTTGGTGGAAAATCACTGTCTTATCAACTTATCTAAGGCATGGGCATCCAAACACATCCAAACACACAAACACAAATAAATGGTAAAACATCCTTTTTTTGGTCAAATACACTGAGGATCACTTTTATGTCAGACAGACAAAACTACTGATTCCATAATTTGTACTCAACACAACAATTACTTCATGATTTCTAGGTTTCAGTTTAGATTTTGTTCTTAGATTTCTCATTAAAAAATACTTCTAATGTAATGTTTTGATCACCCTCACTTGTTTTATTTTGCAGTCAGTCCTTTGTTAGATATGCTTTCCTGCTCCCTTCTCACACCTGATCTGGTTTTGTAATCAGTACACCTATTTGTTATGTTCAGTTATTTTTTGTGTGTATCGAGGCCTAAAAATCCTTTGATTATTATCCAATTCTTGTGTTGTTATAGAGTCCTTGCTACAGTGGTTTAGCATTTAGAGATAATTTGTGCAATCTCTGAATAAAAGGATTATTCCCATTGCCAGCAGGTCACTCCTTGTGTCTGCATTTGGGCAGGAACACATCTCATAACCTACTATGATGCTGAGAGTTTGGTGTACTGATATAGGGAGCCCTGACATTTTCCTGTCTGGAGGGATGGAGCCACAGCCCTCTCTACTCTCTGGTGGAGTGACCAGGGACAGCGGGAACATGTTGTCACTCTTTGAGTGCATCCAACTACACGATAAGCCTCTCACATTCTCCTCACCCTGCTAGTCGTCTACCTGAGAGGCTTTGTGGGAGGCCCCACAAACAACTCAAGATGGCCACACGCTTACCTTTCAAAGTAGCCTATATTTAAATTGAGGAGGTGCTGGAGAAACAAAACATAGAGAATACACAGGCCTGAATATACAGTAAAGAAGGAAGAATGTGGTATGTTTGTGTTTGATCGGGTTATGTGCATTTGTGCATGTCTTGCTTTTGCTTTGTAAAGAAGTTAATCTGGCTGCAAGCATGCTGGGAAATGAATGAAACAGCATGCAAGCAGGTCAGCTGTTGTGTCAGATACAAGTAGCAGAGACCAATTAACAGTATTTATACTTTTATTCTGCACCACACACTGAATTAGAATAGGACATAAGGATGTTTCAAGGATATACCTTCATTTTGAGTGCCTGATTGAATTATAACTAAATTAAACTGTTTTGGTATAATAAAGACATTCTTTTGCCTAATCAATTTGTGCACATGTTTTGCGTGTCTGTATGGATAAGTTTGAACACACTTTGGTTGTCACTTTAGACCTCCTGGCCTGCAGATTCTAGTTCTAGTGGCAGATTCTAATCCAGCCTATGGATACTAGTTCAAGTTAAATTAATTTTTAACCACACAAAACTGCAATTTTCATTTAACTGCTGCAAGTCAACACAAAGAAAGAAAGAACTTCATACGCAAAGATCTGGTGTGTAGGAAAAGTGGGGTTTGGTTAAACAGCAGTTTAAACTAGTCAATCTCAATTTAAAGTTCATGTGTAATAAAAAAAATAAGCATGCTTTGAAAGGTTAAATATGGCGTGCCGCCTTGCGTGCCAAAGTTTTAAGCAAAGATCTCACACAATCTCCTAGCACTCAGTGTATGTGTTGGGGATGACTCTCAGCTACTACCACATCAAATCTTAGCTCAGTATTTGTAAAACTGACTGAGTTTTAGCCATTTCTGGGTAAGCTAAAGTTGATTAGTTGTGACAGACATTTTGAAGTGGCTTGACTTGAAATGTTAACCAGTTTCTGAGACTTTCATTAAAATCCAGTCACTGGTTATGAGATATTTTGCTAACAGACAGAAAACGCAAACATAGGCACACACAGACACACAGATACAAGCATTTACATTATCGCCTGCAATTCATGGCGGCAGGTGATAAAAACTGGTTTCTGAACTTCACTTGAAATTGTATTCATTCTCATTTGTAGTCAGGTGTCTTAATAAGTTTGCTGTGAGTGAGTGGGTACAAGTCATATACTATGGAAAAGCCCTTATTCTTATGATTTAGTGGATGTGAATTAGGTTAATCTCATCATAACAGATACAATCAATGCCAGAAACTATAAAAGAGGAAATTAGAAATTTCAGGCATCTTACCAAAGGCATAATTTATACACTGATCAATGTTTTCCCATAAAACAGTACTGTTGCACTGGCAAAACTAAAATTGATCCAATCCAGTGAAGCATCAAATCCTTCACTGGATTGGATCATTTTTACACATTATTATACCAGTAATCCATTATTTATTATAACTCTTTAAGGGTTGGATTTCAAACTATCTAAGATGAATCATACATTTTTCAATTTTAATGGGCATCTTGCTTTAGTCAATGCAAGCCCATGTGTTGCTGTCAGGCTACAACACCCAACAAAAAACTCTATTCAAACAAGGTGACAAGGAACCATTTACTAAGACTCCTAATGAGAACTGACACATCAAAAAGCTTTTAGCGAGTGGGTATGTGTTAAAACATGTGTACCTCAGTGTCAATAAAAATGTGTTTTGTTTTTGTTTTTTTATTCAGTCACTGCTAGTTCAGAACCAGTCCTTGCTTAGCGCCAGTTGTTTCTGTTTGGAAAATTTCACATTATTGTCGTGAACAGTCTGCTTAACCCAAGAAAAACCAATAATAACTTTGAGCTTCAACATTAATAGGAAGTCAAAGTAGCATTGAAATAACATGAGCTCATACTCCTGCTGTTTGTTTTACTATTGCCAGTCATGTTGAAAACTTTGGTCAACATCTGTATCTTAGTTTCAGTGTCTTGTTCACAAGTGACAGTAGAATGGATGTTAAGATATTGGAGACTCTGGCCTGGAAACACCTTAGGATCCCCCAGGATGCTGCTGAAAAGAGGGATGTATGGAATGTATGGGCTTCTCTTCTTGACCTGCTGCCTTCATGACAAGTAGTTGGAAACAAATGGATGGATGGATGGATGGATGGATGGATGGATGGATGGATGGATGGATGGATGGATGGATGGATGGATG
>JAOXNZ010000044.1:15359894-15369921 GCA_028566095.1 Kryptolebias brasiliensis | reverse complement strand
ATTATTATAATTTATTTTTAATTTTCCACATTCAATCAATTTACCTGGAGATAAAACTGTTCGCTTTTCAGGTTTCTTAAGCCTTTTCTGTTATTTATTTATTTCTATTTTCAGGATGCCATATCTTTGCTGTTTGGTCCTGATGCTCCTAAAGTGCAACACAAAACTGATAACCTGATGTTTCGATTTACTGTAAAGGTGAGCAGTGAGATGCATTGTATTTCTGTGAGCCACATTTCAGTATTTAAAATGTATTTTAACATTAAGACCAACATGATGAATTAATCACTCTATAACAAACTAAAAATGTAGATTATTATGATCATTAAGCAATAAACCTTGTATTTTAAAAAAACTTCATATAAGCCATCGTAAACTCAAGCTATTTTTCCAGAGGTGCTGATATTCACAAGGAAAATCTACAAATCACAGAATATGTTTTTATTGGTGCAGTTGATTGACAGAGACGGACTCTGTGTGTGTGTGTGTGTGTATTTCTGCAGGGGGAGACCCGCATGATAAGGATGCAGTTTGATGGAAGCAGCACAGCAGAAGCCATAAATCAGTGTTCAAGTGCTGTGGAAAAACTGATGGAGCACGTACCTGTCACCACTCTGGGTGTTGCCTCAGTACATCCAAATCAGCCCCCCACTGGAGTCCCCGCACCAGGAACACAGGTTGCTCAGCCTCTCAGAAAGTACATTTTGATATCAAAACTGGCACTGGTTTTCTGTACATTCAGAAATGTCAAAAATTCCCAAAACAGGGAACTGGCAAAAGTGATCACCTGAAAGTGAGATACTCGATCATAAAACCAGAATTTATTCATCAAAGGTTGTTGTCATTTGTCAAAATAGGAGAGGTATTTTATTGTTTAATTAAAGGCAGTAGTGCATATCGCCCGCTGCCTTTTATGCCAAAGTTTTAGACTAAGATCATCTTATGTTGAAAAATGATGCGGAGTTGGTTAAACCTTGAAAAACACGTTATGCGATATTGTCAGATGCCATGTTCAGAGTAGGTGTTGTGAATGACTCTCAGCTACTACTACATCGAATTTTAGCTCAGCCATTTTTGAGTTTAGCTTTGACAGCCATCTCCGATTGGATTGACTCCAAAAGTTAATCAGTTGTCGATGTACATCCAATAATTACTTTCTGAACGGTTTCATTACAATACATCTAGTGGTTCATGGGATATTTTGCTAACAGACAAACCGGGTCGGCTCCATTCATGCCAAATTTTTTAAACAAATCTTGCGTGATCAGTTAAGGCTCAGAGTACAAGTTGGGGATCAGCCTCAGCTACTACCACACCTCAATATCTGTAAATCTAACTGAGTTACAGCCATTTTTTGGGTTTTTTAGGTTGAGTAGCTGTGGGGGCCATCTTGATTCAGGTTATAGTTTATCAGTTGTAGATTTCAACCCAATGATTGCTTTGTGAAAGTTTCATAAAAATAAAATAAAATCTGTTGATTTCTGACCTATTTTGCTCACACAACAGACAAACACAGACACTGGCGAAAACATCATCGCTCTGTCTTCACCTTTGGCGGCAAGCATTAACTATTTATGAAACAGCATTTTGTTGTCATCAGTAGATTTCCAACTGTTGTGGTCAGCCGGATTTTCAATAACAATATGTCCTCACTAGATGGTGCTATTCACAACACTGTTTTATTCTTAGAGGTGACATTACAGCTACTTTAGGTGGACTGAGACAGACAGCTTAATGCATCATCAGCCAATCCTGGCACTGGAGGTGGTGTAGAACACATTATGCACCAATTTAAAAAAAGCATGCATTTGCAAAAGATAACATAGAACGCTAATAGAAATGTTGTATAAATATAGTAATTCAAGTGGCATAGGCCTCACACCACTCAGAAAAATCAGCCTTCAGTATCAAAGTTAACATTTTATCCAAGAGTACACCCTGAAAACATTCATTTATGTCCCAAAATTTAAACCAACCATCAGCAAAGTGTCATGTAAAATGATGTAAACTTTCTGAACAACAAGCTGTTGGAATAAAATAGTTGAAATCTGTGATTCAGTTCTGCCTCGCGACAGTAGACACTGTTGAAATGTGAAAACATCCGAGACATATGAATATTTACCGTTTAGATTCTGCCACGAACGCTCGGCTCTTCTTCTTCAGCATTAAGCACGACAAAGTGAGAAAAGGAACGGACGCCGTCACGGGCTGAAGTTGACCTTTAGGGGACAAACGCACTGCCGAAGTTCACAGTGAAGATGAAAGGACTTTGAGGGGTGGAAAATTTTCAATTAGTAATGAAGCCTTTGATTGGTCTCCCTTCTTTATGGTGTCATGCCGTATTTGTCAATTTTTTTTTCTTTTTCCCTCTTCTTATTTTGTGTGTCATCTTGTGGTGGCCGGCTTGTCAGGAAAAGACTGTAGGGACTGAGGGAGAGGCTGTCCAAGGAGCTTTATCTATCAAGCGTCTTACTCAGGTATTGATTGTTGAACCCACTGTACAGTTGTTACTTTAAGTTCTGCTCATCATATCTAAGAAGCACAGCTACGAGGGGCATGGCTCTCCTTTCTGTTTATTTAAAAGATTTTTTTCTAAGATAGAAAATCTTCTTATCTTTGAATTTAATAAGACGTTTATTTTACCATTCCACAGCACTTCTTGGGAGACGCCCCCGTGTCTCTGCCTCAACTCTATAGCCACAGTTCTTTGGCACAAGGCGACTTGGAGTCGTTTGTGCGTGTTTGTCTGCTGGATCCCAGCTTCCCTGCATTCGTAGAGAAGGTAGAGGAGGAGCTGAAGAAACTACTTGAAGAGTAAAACGTCTCAACAGCCAAATGCCAAAAGGTGAAGTCAGTGCCAACTTTGTTTCTGGAGTTCAGTTTGTTCTTTTTTTTTTTTTTTTTTACCTGCGTTATCTGCAGTTTTATCTCACATTCATTGTTATGGGATATGGCTCAAAGAAGATGCTTTCAGTGGTATGTAAATTTGGCAGACTTGCAGAAAAAAACAAAAGCAAACAAGGACATCTGTTTTTTTTTTTACATTATCGTTTTTTTATTCAGAAAAAAATATTGGTCTCACTCATATGTTTGATCGTGGCTATATACTCTGGTCCCTCTGTTCTCATCCATAAAGCAGGTCCATTTCCACCGCAACACACATTTATACATGGTATTGAAAGAGGAGTCATGCAGCTACAGCAGTGAAATTTGCTATTCCAGCTTCCAAGTGATCCCACAATGTTAAAGCTTCACTGAGTAAAACAAACTGCCCTCCATATATCTATTTAAGAATACATATTGCATAGGATTATAGCCATGCTATACAGTTAAAGAGAGGGGGAAAAATAAACTGAAAGTAAAAATCAATGAATGAAATTGGGAAATATAAAAAAAATATTATTATTATTATTATTTTTTACAGATTTCCTATCATTTGAACACTCATACTTCAACAGATACAAGACACCTAAGTTACTCTGGAAAGAAAATAGAAATAATACACGTCCTTTTTGTTAAGATAGTTAAACACACAGTAATCGTTTTCTGAAAGCGCTCTAAATCAAATTTAAAAACTTGAAATACTGCCAGTCACTGAAGCCCTTGCTTCACAATAAAAGTTCTGGTAAAATTAGACTTTTTGTCGCAAATTAAATCAAATAGTTAAATGACAATAATATGCTGTACAAATTTCAATATTAAAAACTATATATATATATAGGATGACTCAATTAAAAAAACAAGTAATTAGAATGCAAAAAAAAGAAAAAAAGCCACACGAGGGATAACAACAGAAAATGTCTATTCTGAGTATCCTATTGCGTAATTATCTTGCATGCAATGTACATGATATGTAATACAAAAGGGATCACCTCATTTGAGGACATGTTAAAATGAATAAAAGAGACATCAACAACACATTGGAAATGTGTACACCTTTGTGGTGGTTTAGTCATTATTCATCATCCTGAAAATCGCCACCTAAGACTGAATAAGGCATGCTTAAGACAGCCATTACTGTATGTTCTTATTGTTGCCAGTGTTATGCTGATATTGTTTCTCAAAGAATGAGACAAGATATGCATTTTCCCAAACTGCCTGGAGTTCAATCAACCTCTCATACTTTCATGTTGTCAAAAAATTCAGTTTAGCCATCTCATCTGTGGAAAGAAGATTAAAAGAAGGCATGACTATGAATGATCCTCACAGTGACTTCTCTATTTAGCCCCCTCAGTCCCCTACGACAGTGTCTTACTTGAGTAAATTGCCTATTTTGTATTCCTCTGGCGAATGTTTTTGTCCTTGTGGTTGTTTGTCGAATTTGTCTTCCTAGGAGAGACAAACGATATGATGATTTAACGATAACAGATTATTTCAATGACAAATCAGTATTTTTTATGAAATAAAAAAAAAACGTGCTCCGCTTACATTGGGCCAACTGGTTCATCATCTTCGACGTGGAAAGAAAGAAGACAAAAACAACAACAAAAACACACAGAGGTCAGCTGTCGAGAGAATGCAACAGGAAAACACGTGTTCTGCACGTTTCACCACAGTCACTGTAAATAACATGAACTCTTAGTTTTTCATCAAATTCTTAAAAATAAACGTGCGGACAAAATCTGCTAATCAAACAGAGCTGAAAACAAAGTTAACCTGACATGCCATCTGAATCCCACTGGGTTCTTGTTTATCTTAAGGAAAGAATATGTGTGGGAGGGTCACAGATGGCTCACTTTAAGCCATCTTTTAATTACAGTTTGAAATTACAGCTTGAGAAACTTGGACGGTGGTGATAAAACAACCGACATGGCAATAAAAAATATGTTTACATAGCGGTCTCACTGCGCTATTCTTTACAATAAAAAAACCAAAAAAAAAAACAACCAATAACTGTCATAATGTGACAACACCGTGATATTTGATGACTACAAGAAAGTACAACAAAGAGCATGATTACAATTTAGCAATAAAAAGCCAGAAAGACCAACTGGAGGATAATGTAGAAAGTGTCAAACCGTCCCTACCCCCCCCCCCCCCAGCTTTGGACTGAAGGATTTTTAAAGTTTGCAAACAAGCGTAATGTTGCATCAGGAACAGTGAATAACCAGTCACAGTGAGATGTTTTCCATGCAGTTATTAGGCTGGGATAAGCAGCATTAGCAGCATTCCATTGCATTAAAGTGGAGCAGATTATGTCACTTATAATGTTAAACTAAAAAAAACAGAGGAAGGAAGGGTGGGGTTAGTGAAGAAGAGGTACATCTGTCAGCATGTAGCATGTGTTCTTACAACTCATATAAGCAATTTCTTATTCTGGCTTTGCAAGCACAGTGACACTGCTGATTTTTACTGTGTGAGATTGTTTAACATGGTCTGTAACACAGTTGCTTTTTTTTTTTTTATCAATTATGGTTTCATTTTTTTAAAGACAGTGTTTGTTTCATTTATCATTTCACAGAACTTTTGGTGTTTTTTTTTTACTAAGTCATCACACAGCAAAATTGGTCATTTTAGCAGCTGGTTTTAGAAACAGAAAATAAAAAAGCTCAGCCTCCGCGTCGAAGCTCTTGGCTGCGGAGTTGAAACGTGTTCCAGCACAGTTAAGCCATCGAGAGACCAGAAATTATAACACACACAGGCAGGGGCCAAAACCTCAGGGAATAGGGAGTGCTAAAACGAGATTTCAGAAAGGCTGTGCAATGTGAGCTGGGAGTCCTCAATCCTGATTTGAACGACATAAACATGGCAAATATAATCTACCTTAATCGCTTTATTTTTTTATTTTTTTTGAGGGGGGGTTGATGAAACCACACCACAGAGACCAAGGGAAGAGCTTACTCAAACTGCTGGTGCATTTTGAGACAATATATTAAAATATTTTTGTTTCATTGCTATAACTCTTAATGTTAACACTGTGCACAGCTTATAGAACTTGAATAGAAACTATATTCATCACATTTTAGACTATTTCCTATAGATTATACACATAGCCTGCGGTAGTAGTTCGTTAAGTTTTAAATAGGTTATAACTCAGTGTTTGAGACAATTTGAAACAGTTAATCCAACAAGGGACATTTACTCTAAACTATTATTGAACAACTGGCTGTGACACATCTATGACTAATATTATACAAGCCAATAAATGATTAATAATCTTTTATCCTCTCACTCTAGCCTGATTCAAATATTCGCTAAAAACTAAGAAAGAGAAGCAACATTAGGTTTGAGAGCCATCAAGAACAAGTGTTTTCTGTCTGCCTAATATTACTTTCCCATTGATTGTGTTAAGGACAATTTTTTTTTATTTGGACTGGGTAAATGAGAGGTGAACACAGTCCAAAGCTGTGTTTTTGTTATCTGTTTTATAAGGTGCTGTACGGCTGCTGTCCCAATGCAATGATCTGCGACTGGGCTTTGGCTGTTACCACCTAGTATTTTATTTGTATATATAATGTTGTATTCAGAAACTAAACAACACATCTACCTGAGTGGAGTTAATCTCAATCTGCAGGGAACAACGTTGCTTAAAATCTAAGAAAAATCGAACAAGTGAGTTGATACAACGTTCAAACAGAAATCATTGTTATCAGTTGTTATTCCTTTGTTCTGTTTTTTTTTTTTAGGTTATTTCAGTTTTCTTTTACATTTCCTTCCACATTTGGTATTAGTAGCATTATGTTTAAGCTACTTTAGATATTCAGTCCTGATTTTCTGCCTCAACTCGTCTACAGAGCTGATGCCATTTAAGCCTATTTAGTACTTCGGTTACTCAGTCATATCTGAACTACATTGGAATATTAAAGTAAATATTTATATTATAACTGTAAGTGGAACAGGGGAAAAACGTGTTATCCAATGAGTTTATTGGAGAAAACTTGTGAGTGACCACATCGCCTTGTTACAACTTGTCAAATGCAGAGAGGCTAAATCTTTGATAGTCATATTTTAAGCAGATAAACTTGTTACAGGCTTTGATGTCTTTAACTGTCCCTCAAACCTAACGTTACTACTCTGTCTTTTTATTAAGGGTTATGATTTATTTCTTAGCATACGCTTCAATCCAGATCTCATCTGACAGCAGATTAATGCGAATTGACACAAGGCAATCTGGAGCAAAATTCCTTATTCTGAACTTTTAGACAGAATTTAGGATATTTACTTCTAATAGCTGGTAATTTATCAATCATAATAGTGCTATGCAATACTAAGAAGAACACTGTGCACTGTGAGTCAAAAGACAGGTACAAACACAGGCACAACTTTAAAGAAAAAAAGATACCCTCATCAAACTTGAACGATATAAACAGTTCAAATCCCTCACAATTGTTTTTAATGCAGCAACCATTTCATTTTGAGGATAAATGAAATAATATTCAAATCAACTGAGTACCACCCAGCTCTAAGCCACAGCCTCTGTGTTGCTTTCTGTCCTGCGAATGACAGAATTATGGAATAGGTGAACAATAATTGGCTTTCTTGCATATGATCGAGAACAACATGAAAATTGCGGAGATCACCAAAGCTCAGCTATACCTTTTTTTTATTCATAGCTAAATTGCGATCTAGTAATTCACTGGGCTGTAGATGCTTTTACAAAATTGCATTTACCATAACACTGTGAACAAGAACTAATACGTTCATGTGGTTTGGCTTTGATCATGTATAAGTTCATAGCACTATTAAGGAATGCTCATTGCACATGCTTTCTGTTGACTTTTTATTTCTTTTATTTTTTTAGATAAATCTATCCAAATGAAATGCTTTTGTTTTGCCTCACATATTTCACTAACTTGACTTGGAGCTGCGAAGGCCTGCAGTTTTAACTTTGATAGTCTGAGATACATATATAATACTGCATATCTTTTATACTATATATAAATGAAACAATGAGTAAAGAGTAACACTGATCACAAGCATTTAACTATTTGTGGAAGTCTTAGAGCAACATCTCATTAAAGATCAGTATTTCAGATTTAGGCTGTAGGAATTTTAGAAGCATATACAAATTGACAACAAATCTCCATAACCATGCAGGATCTCTCACTTACCACCCATTTAGATTATTGTCCCAGTTGGAAAGAAGTGGAAGGGAAAACAATAGTAACCCATTAAGAAACATTTGGAGGATAAAGTATTATAAAAGCATCTGGACAGGCTGTGACTGCACATGGTAATAAACACTAGTTTCTGAAAAACTGTCATCACTGGCAGCTCAGTACAGAAATGGCCAACTGCTTTTAAAGGTGAGGTGTGACCCTTGTTACCCAAATGTGCTTCTGAAAAGGTTATATTTGCATGCATTTATTATGTGGCTAATATGCAACCGTATTCGTCCATTCTCCCTTTGTTACACCTGTCAAGAGCAGAGAGGCAGGTCCTTTAATAGCCAGGTGACAACCTTTGATCAGCTAAGATAGGAAAATGCAGTATTATGGTTCAACGTTTACTTGGATCTCGAAGCATTCGTCTAGTCTAAAATAAGAGGAATTTAATTTTATTCATATACTCCACTCGGGAAAAGGAGTTCCTTTAAATGGACAAAAAAAGAAAGGAAAGAGGCAAAAAAAAGTGGTATTTCATGTCATTTTCAATAGAAACAATAGTGCCTTCTGTATATCTATATCTATATATTTTTTTAAAGTTCAAGTTGCTTTAATCAACAACACCAAAACAAAGTTTTCTTACCGTCAATAATGTCGTCTGGCCTCTTGCGTTTCTCGTACACAACGATGATCACTACGAGAATAATAATTTCTGCGAGAACTCCCAGAAAAGGCCAAAGTGGCGCAAGATGGCTGCGCACTCGTAGTATGGTTGTCTCAGCAGTGTTTCCTATCTCATTGGTGGCATTGCATTCATATGTTCCAGGATCTGTGTTTATATCCAGGCTTAGTATGTTGAGCTCTGTGTAGTTGTCCCTCTTTGTGATGAAGAAGCGTCCGGTGGAGTTGTCAATGTCCTGAAACACAGTGACCATTTCTCTGCGTGAATAACAGCGCAAACATCTGTCAAATGCCTCCGCGTGTCTGTTTGTCTCTTGAACATCTTATCTTTCTGTATTTAGACTTTTGGCAACAGCGTGGGTCAGCATACCTTGTAAGATGTTCCATCCACTTTTCGCCACGTCCAGATTGGATGTGGGTAACCGACGGACTTGCAGTAAAGCATTGCATTTTCCCCTTCGTTTTTATTTTCACTTCGCTTGTGACCCGTGATGTCAGGTTTTGCTAGAAAAGGAAAACAGACGATTCGAAGTCAACATTCACTTACCTCGCAGACAGGCTAACATTTTTTTCACTATAGTGCTCAGTGTTCAGGAGTTGAACCGTACCAGTGGCAGTTTGGTGACGTCGAGTCTTATTGAGCTTTTCGTTTCGCCGCTTAGAATGCAGGTTTTTTGCAGGAATTTTCCGTAACGTTTTAGATGCTGTACAGCTAAACGTGACCTTTGCTGGTACACCTTGTATAGTTTAACATTTGTTGGGCTGAATAAGCAGCAGCAACAGAGAGAATTATCTACATGCAGGAGCAGCTGACTGAGCTTTCAAAAATCCCATCACACACCTCCAGTGGGACCCCAAAATCCCATCAGATTGAAGAGGACACAAGACAGAGTGTAGAAGAGGAAGTTCACACTATTTCCTTCCTCAGTTGCCACTGGGTATGTAAGGTCTCTGATGATGACAATGTGGTGCTGACAAAGGACGCAGAGGAAATATCGGGAACGCAGTAAAATATTTTTTTGCACCAAGACATGACAGCCTCTCCGTTCAGCTTTCAGGCTTGTCCTTTCGCCTTACTTTTAAGCACACACTGCACAAAAGGTCAGGTACAAGTCCTGGCCCGGAAATGAGTGGAAAAAGCAGCTAATGGACAAATAAAAACTTCGGAATTATTGATCAAGAGCACTTTAAAAGATTACAAGAGTGTGTGCTACCTTGCTTATAAAATATAAAAAAATGAGCATCTACAGTGTACTTGACAGTTTTTTTTTTAATGCCTACTTTTTAAACAAAAAAAAAAC
>JAOXNZ010000044.1:15284550-15300196 GCA_028566095.1 Kryptolebias brasiliensis | reverse complement strand
ATATATATATATAAACTGTCATTTGTCTATATTATTATACATATTTTGCATGTTTTATTAAGTACAACAATATGGACACGTGAAAATGAAACTGTGTTTAATGATACGTACTGTATGTGCATCAAATAGACGGTAGAAGAAAAAACATGATCCAAACGCTGTGGGAAATTCTGGACAGAAGCAGTAAGTGTAAGGCACATCAATTATTGCCCCACATGTGTGTGCAACAGGTTGAATGGGTCTTTGATTTGTTTAGTGCATACAACAAAAGAGCCTGTGCAAAAGCGCAAAAATCCACACTTTCAATGACATAAAATGAAGATGGTGGATTGGATCTGGATGATCTTCATGATGGTGGAACTTCGGCTCCCCTACACACAATGACATTATTTTTTCCGACGTATCCCTTACTGGGCTCCGTCAGTTCTATAGTTTTTAGAAAGCACCTTCCAAAAACAAACATTGTTTTTGAGCAATTAGGAGTTGAAATATAAATGCAGTATATACTTTATATATTATTATATCTATATTTTATTCTGATCTAAATTGAACAGAATAAAATATTGAGATACAGAAAGCCAATGTCCTCGATATTAGGATGCAAGGGTTCAAGAGGTCATATACCCAATTTATTTTCAAAACATAAATTTAGGAGAAGACAAGCTTTAATAAGATGAGTAGTGACTCATTCTCAATAAGTAATAGCAACTGTAAATAAACAAAACTATAGTAGTCCTAATGAAGGTAATTCCCTAAGTCCTGTATTTTTCAAATAACCTATGATACAGATAATATGACAACAACCTAAAACTCCTGAAATTCTGTTCTGGCCTTTGCTTTTGGTGTGCCACCCCAATATTAACATTGGCCCATCTGTCCAGCACTCTGAATTCTTTTGATGCCTTTTTTACTTTACAAAAGACAAATCAAATAGAAATCTGGCAGTGTCAGGAATAATTTTTTCTTTGAGTTTCTTTTTGTAATTCGGTTTATTGTTTGTTTCTGTTTTCTTTCTGGTTGTCCCGTGTTCGGTTTTGTTAGTTGTTTTTTTTGCTCCCTGTGCCCTCTGTCATCATTCACTTGTCCTCAGCTTGTCTCTTGTTTGCCTATCACGCCCATCTACACCTGCCCCAAGTTAGTCATCACTCACCTGTGCCCACTTCTCCTAATTTCCTTCAGTCTTTTAAAAGCTGGTCATCTCTCTCTGTTGTCACTCCGATGTGCTGTCTGGTTCTTCTCGTGTCGTGCCCACCCTGGATTTTGCAAGTTTGTGTTCAGTTTTTTTTGTTGCTGCCACGTCAGCCTTTTGGTTTTGTTGTCTTTATTTAAATAAATTAGTTTTTCTTCAAGCCTCTCGGTATGAGTCTGCGTTTTGGGTCCGCCTCGCTCGCTACTAAACCCGACAGGCGGAATGTGGACCTATTATTTATTGTTCGTGAACATAAAATTAAATCAAGTGCTGACTTTTTTTGGTTGCAAGTTTGCATTTATAAATACATGTCCATCACTGGCTTGGTATGAAAATAAGTAAATGAATAAAACAAACACAAAAAATAAAGCATGTTCTTTAAATTCAACAAGCAATAACCACACTGCCCTTCATTCATTTGCAAACAAAAACAGAGGTTGCAAGGGCTTCAGCGTTACTTTACAACTTAGAGAAAAACTGTACATGTGGTATAACTTATAAATCCTGTTCATTAAAATTTCATTTTATTGTCAATGAAGTTTTGAGTCTCATGGCTCACAGTGACAAATGTAAACAAGCAACATCTTGTATTCTAACAACTGGCAGTGTGGGGATATTTGCAACACCAGCTGAGCTGAAAGGAAACAAAGAAGACCTTCTTTTATTCATCTTACAGCACAGAAGGCTGCTACAAGTTTCACATCGACATGAATGTTTGAACACGGCCTGGTGATGGATACTCCCAAAATCATTTGATTCTCTCTGAGGATGGAGTGCAGATCAAAATTCTCTAAACCAAAGTAGTGTTTTTTTTTCAATCTCATCAGTCATCTTCTACACTTCAGTCTTTTTTCAGCTGATAAATTACAAAACAGAAAGAAAGAAGTCACTCAAAAGGGGTTGATTGTGTGTTCTCTGTTTTAACCCTCTCCTCGCCATGATCAGAATCTTAGATGTAACAGCTGTGTGCATTTCAGCAGTCTGCAGTATTAGTTTTATAAATTCAATCAAATATCCTCCCCGAGTAATAAGGGTTGGAGGAAGAGGCCAGCTGTTCCCAGGATACAGACGAGGATAAAAACCCACAGGAAAATCCGGTCAATAACCATGGCAACGTACTTCCAGTCATCCTGGACCTGCAACAGACAAAAAAAATTTTCAATATTAGAGTTGCATTGCTATTGTTTCTATGAAAAGCAACTGTCCTTCTTACCTCCTTTGCCTCATTCTGCAGTCTCATGTTCTCTGCGATGTATTTGACACTCTCAATGGCTTCCCTGACCTCAGGCGAGAGCGGCAAAAGGGACATGATTCCTCCATCCAGAGACTCCGAGCTGGAGCACTGACTCTCCATTCCGACTCCGGCTGTACCGCCTCCAGTCAGGGCCCCCAGGCTGCCCAGTCCACCACTTCCTCCCCCAGAGTCTGAGGGCAGTTTGCCTGATCTCTTCTGCCAGCAGCAGTTGCAGCGACCTTCACAGAACAGGAAACTGGAGCTGGCACATTTGGTCGCGTCTCTGCTCAGGTTGTTGAGGTTAGAGAGCTCAGTGTTGTTGAAAAGCCGCTGTCGCTTCGTGAGGCTCGACACCACGCTGGAGGCCAGAGCGTGAGACTTGTGCTGCTTTTGCAGCGTACCTGACGAATGAACGTCACAGGATCTCGAATGCTGAACACTGCCAGCCACGGTCACCTTCTCCGGGTCCCTCTCCGGCCTGGTCATGAACATCACTCGGGGCAGCAGACCCAGGAATACACGTCGCACCCAGCAGGGCATGGTGTGAGTCTTTGGTGTGCGGTAGTGGACATTTAACACAAAAACGGTGATGACAATAGAGAGGGTGACAAAAATCATGGTGAAGAGGAGGTACTCGCCGATCAAGGGTATGACCAAGGAGGTGGAGGGGATGGTCTCTGTTATGACGAGGAGGAAGACAGTCAAAGACAGCAGGACGGAGATACACAATGTGACTTTCTCTCCGCAGTCAGACGGCAGGTAGAAGACGAGCACCGTGAGGAAGGAGATCAGGAGGCAGGGGATGATCATGTTGATGGTGTAGAAAAGAGGCAGGCGGCGGATGTACAAGGAGTATGTGATATCTGTGTAGATCTCCTCGCAGCAGTTGTACTTAATGTCGTGTTTGTAGCCAGGTGCATCGATTATCACCCACTCGCCGCTCTCCCAGAAGTCCTTGAGGTTGATAGTCGAACCGATCAGCACCAGGTCAATCTTGGCCTTGTCGTAGGTCCAGGAGCCAAACTTCATTGTGCAGTTTTGGTAGTCAAAGGGGAAGTATGTGACATCTATCTTGCAGGAGCTCTTAAATATAGCAGGAGGGATCCAAGTAACGTCTCCGTTGTAGTGAAGGAGGGCTTTTGTTTTGTCATCAACTTGGAAATCTCCAACTGCACTGTACAAAAAAGTGGAAAAACAATACATGAGAGAACATACCAACTGTGTTGTCAAGTTTAAGTGAAACAACAGTGCCAGATTAACGTGGAAGCACATCATTCATTTGTTCTTCCACTCACTTGTTGTACAAAACAATGTCTGGCTTCCATATTTTGCTGGATGGTACTCGAATAAACTCAACACCTCCAAAGTCTTTTGGGTTCCATTTGAGTTTGTAGTCATTCCACATCTGAGAAGAAAAATCAGAGTAATTCGTTTTTAAAACTTAGATAAATTCTAATATCAGCAAACAGTCCCATATTAGGAATAAAAGTTCATTTTTTCAGCTAAATTCAAAACTTTTGTCTTGTAAACCAGCCAGATAAACAAAATCAAATGCCTAACCACTTATAACAACTTTGAGATAAAAATCCAGTTTTAATATTAATGAGTTAATTCAGGAGCAGAAACAGCTTTACAGGTCTATTGATAGAAATATGTGAATTTGTCTTCCTCTCTTCACATCTCAGTTATACGAACTGTTTATGCACAATAAGAGATCACTAGGCTGCATCCTTTGCTGGGCCAAAAGCAGCATTTTTGTCCAAAACTCTAGGCTATCTCTATAATGGAATCAAATTTGGGGCTTGACCGTCAGACTAATAAGCCCAAATATAGCAAGCCAGCTAGCGTAAAGAAGTTTTCTGTTGCAAAAGTAAAACCAGTATGTTATAGCAGTTCAAACGAACACTAATTTACTTGTTTCTTTCCTTACTTTTCCATCAGATTGTTTCTTTGCCTGTTTGTGCTTAACATGTTTTGTTCTGCAGCATAGGTTTCACATGAACCATTTGTGGTAAAGAATCACAGTTGACTCTGTCTTCAATGTAAATACCCATCTAATGCAAAGGTGATGATGGTGTAAAGACTTATAAAATAGCTTTTGCCTGAATTATTTTTTGAAATTTCTGAAAATGGAGTTGTCTCAAGACGACAAAAGTCAGCATCGGAAATGGCCCCGCTCTGACTTTTATCTCATTTCCCCTGAGAAAACGTCTTCCAAACAGATAATGCTCTGACCTCTGTCTGCTGGAGGTAAGACATTGATTACTGATAACAACTCCACAGAAACCCCTTCAAAAGAACTGCACTATTCCTTTAGATTAGACACTTTTGTCTCAGATGGTTTTGTAAGGCTACGTTGTTTCCTCATTATAAGTTCCTAATGATTTGAAATGCATTCTCCTGTGAAATGTCTCTCATAAAAGCAAATAAAAGCCATTTTATTCTACTGTGGGAGATCGACTGTAGACTGTAGTGTGTGTGTTTATTTTTACAGTGTGTTTTATGAACGTTTTACCCTCTCCTCTGGACAACTAATGATCCCCATGAGACTCATAAAACTGAGAATTTAAGCAGCCCTGGAGTGGTAAAAGTAGTTAATTTAATTACAAAATTATAGATATGTTGAGCGTATTGTAAAACTGGGATGGCCAGCAGGGGAAATGTTCATGACTGGACTGGTCTAATATGTGCATTCCCAAAAGACACTCTAAAAAAACAAGCCGGCGGTATTAAAAAAAAGAGAAACAATTTCAATTCTCTTAACACCAAATGGCAATTACAGCTGGGACTTTTAAATGAAATACAGCTTCAGAGCAGAGAAGGATTTGCTGAGTGCTTGTAAAATGGGACCTGGAGACCTGCCTCGCTTTATTTCACTCAAACCTGCTTCGCTGCTCTGTGCATCATGAAGGCAGAGGCTGAGCGCGAGAAGAAACGCACCAAATTGTTGAACGTGTGTGTACACTAGCTTCCATTTTGTAACAGCCTTGTTTTATGATACAAAAAAAAAATGTCATGTTCAGTTCGATGCACAAAAATGGAGGTTTGAGTCTCAGAACAAAAACCATATAAAACTGAATGTGAAACCTAAAATAAGTTTGCATGATTGGGCTTTTCTTCTTAACCCAAATGACATGAATCACTGTGTTTCAAAAGCTTCCTCCTATGAAAAATTCATCATGTCAGTCTAGAATAAAGGATCATATATGACAGCAGGCTGGATCTGTCCTCGACGCCCTTTTCTCAACATTCAATGTCACAGTCATGGAGCACAGACTTACATGTCTCAGCCACAGATTGGTCTCCATGATCTGGTTGACTTCATCCTGAGAAAACAGACAGATTGGTTTATGAAATCAATAAAGCAAAAGACAACAGATAAATGATAATACTTTAACCCAAAGCTGAAAGAATAAAGTCACATGAGGTCAGAGGCTTCAGAGGGATGCACCTGAGTTCTCTGAGCCTTAAGCATGACACATCAGACAGCTGGAGCTGTGAGGTAAGAGAACAACTTTTATTCAGTTGTAGAGCTGAAGGAGCAGGGGGGAGAAAACCTGTATTGGTCAGGATTTTTTTGTGTGACACAGACCGTGAATGAACCAATCTCCTGAGCCAGGGCATAACATTAACCATTCATGTGACCATGTGCTATCCAGAAGAGCTTGCAGATGCTGTGGTAAGCAGTTTATCTATGCAAATTATTTTTTATAATTTTTTTCTGTTTTTTTGTAGCTTTCATAATTAACATATTAATGTTGTGGCATAATACAAAGACACAAGGAAATACTTACTTATTTAGATTAAGTAATTCACGGATTTATTTTTGAACCAATGGTTCAGATCTTTTGAAAAATTATTAATTTCTTGCTTGTTGTAGATAACTCTTTGAACAACCTTAGTTTGGAGGAACTGGGTTTAATTCTCATGAGCTAACTGCTACTCTGTGCAGGGCCAAGACCAAAATGGATTAATGCCACCTTAGAACAAATCCAGTCTCAAAGATTTCATACAGTTCATGCAAACACTATTTTATAATCTTTACTTTGTTGTCAATTTTCCATCAAAGGGTTATTTCAGCAGAAATATCATCATATTTCTGCAGGAAGTGATCCAGGCTGCACCAGCTGCCACTGCAGCCCTTTGTACTTACAAATAACCACAGAATTCAACATAAGTAACTGCATACAGTAAAATTAAAAATGATGTAAAGGCTATAAATTCACTTTGGACTTGACCACTGAGGTGCTAAATAGGTAGATTGTGGGTAACCGGTAAGCCAACTCTATATCTCTTATTACAAACTCCTGGTCGCATTTACACCTACAAAGAACACAGTTCTGCCTGGTGTCAGTCCTTCTATTTAATTAATAAATTTAAAAAAGGCTATTTTAAAAACTTCCGAACTCTTTTCTCCAACAGAACATATCTCTGTTTAACAAAACGTGCTCCGTGAGGCTGATCTCGGACGGTGGGGCGATGGCTTCAGCAGCTCAGCTGATGAGCTGTCGATGCTCTAAATGAGCTCATACAGAATGTTGTAATTGGTGCAAGCAAACCAATCCCGCGTGTGTCTGTGTTAGGGAGCACCAGGTGTTGTTGAAGAAAAACACTCATCCATCAGCAGCAGCTGCAGCTCAGTGGCCTGCTGCATTAAATGAGTTTTTGTATTGTTTTTTTTAACAACTTGATTCGACCAGACACATCATCAGTGACGTTTCCCAAGTTAAGATGAATGTAAGAAAAATTGTTTTCCTCTGACTTATTCCTCTCTCCTGTACCAGACAGGTCATTAATACTTTTTTAAGTCCCTTGGGAAAACAGTTCATACTGATAACACAAAGAGAAAGACAAACAGATTGAGGTGATCTCCATCATTCTTCGACTTTATCTGCTGATATTTCATAAAAGAAAACTTGTGTGAACAGTGAAGTATTTTGCAGAGTAAGACCTTCTTTCCTTCCCTATGTAAACCATTTCTATGTTTGACATTTTGTTCTCTTGCCAAGAGTTGGATGTAAACTTTTGGCATTATAAGACATTAGCTTCTTTGTATCATGAATCACTCTACCACTGTTTACTTTCTAACATACATTATTCTGGTTTTGAAATGACTAAAACAGGAGACTGAGAAATGATCATTTGCAATTTTACTCTGATCTATTAGGTAGAAATTAGAGCAAATAGACAAATTATACACAAAGCGTTTAAGTGCTCCTTCAGTGTAAATCAGTTTGGGTGGCATAATAAGTATTTATGTTAATTTTTTTAATCAGAATTTTAAAGCAGCAGACAAAGTATATCTGGGACAATAAATTTTGGGAGCGAAGCTGGACAGATTGAGCCTCAAACACAACTCTGTTCACCTGACTACCATAGTCTGCCCCAGACCTCTTCGAGTCAAGTAAGAGTGTCAGTCAACAAACTCCAGCAAAATCTGACATTAATTTAAAACAAGGGACAAAACAATAGAGCCTTCTCAGACAGCTGACATTTCCCATTTTGTCTCGGCCAGGCAGACATCCACAGCCTTCCTCCTCAGGATTATAAGCTGGAGGCTACTCTCATTTGGCAAGGTGCGTCAAACCTGTCTGACTGCACCCAGTTTATGCAGAAAAAAAAAACAGTGTTCACAAAAGTTCACAAGTTGACACCTGAGTGTTTTTAAGGCATGAAAACAGAGTCTTAATGTTTGATTCTCTACACTGTGTAGACTTGTTCTATTTTTTTTTTCCTGCTGGTCATGGTTGTTGAGCAGTGATATGTGCGGTGCCCCATAAATCACAGTCACAACAAACATCAGCACAGACAAAGAAGAAAAAAAAAAAATGTTTGGCCACTTACCACTTTGACCAGCTGTGACATGGACACCTCAAACTGTACGATGACTGGGTCAGACACGTTTTCCACTGGTCGTATGTACTGATTGTAGTTAGAGAAAATCACAGAGAAGAGCCTGTGTTCTGCCTCTGAACATGTGCCTCCTGCACCAGAGCAGAATATTAGATGTAAATCATTCCCTACGGTATTTTTTAATATGAGAGAAAACCATATTTGGCATTTTATTAATGTTTTCAGAATTTTTTTGATTGCATCATTAATTTATTCCATCTTAGTCACAATTACATTACAGATAAATAGTAACGAGAAAGCTACATTGGCTTTTCATTATCTTGATTAAAACTGAATACTTCAATTCCTCTGAGATTAAATCTAGTGATTTCTCAGAGGTGACCTAAAAGAAACGTCACATGTGACAACAGATGTAAACAGTCCAGTGTAAAGCAACAAGTAAGTGACATGTCATGATAGAACAAAAGACCATCACTTACCTGATAAAAGATACAGAGAGAACAGACAGCAGGGAAAAATGAGGCCAATTCTGACATTCATCCTGTTGCGGCTGACAGATGCCAGATGAATCCGGGGTCAGCGGCGGCAGCAGCAGAGCTGCACGGAGCAGACGAGATGAAGAAAGTGGAAAGAGGGAAAGCGAGTGTGCCGCTGCGAACAGCAGCAGAGAGCAGGGAGGAGGGAGGCAGAGCTGCACTGAAACACACAGCCAGTCACTGAGAGGAGCCACAAATGTGCAACCTACAGCCACCTAATCAAATCAAACAATGGAAGGTGTGAGCTAATTCAAATTTGCACTGAACAAAGAGAAAAAGAAAGGCCGTGAGCTAATTAGCAAATAAAAAGATTATTCTTTTAAGTCAATGGACTAAATGTGAATCCTTCACTGGGCTCTGCAAAACAAATATTTAATGTCAACAGCAGAGCCAGGTGGTTTTCACTTGGGTTTTCCTCTCACAAACATTCGTATTAAATTAAATATTAAATCACGAGCTTCTGAGCCACTGGGGTTTGAATAGCCATCTGCATAATGAATGCTATTATTCATTTACACACTTTAGTTTGCTTTGTGACAAACTCTCCAGGGTTTTATTTATTCATTCATTCAGTCATTCAAAATCCAACAGCAGGGACAAAAAACCTCCCTGTGACAGTTTCCATTTTTCTTCTTTTTCTTTTCTTTTAGAAGTGAACAGCTGGTTGGTCCTTCAGCAGCAGGATGGAGGGAGGGTCAAGGGCTTTTAGCTCACAGCAAACCAAAGTGTCTTTAGAAGATAAAACAAATCTTTTCCAGCAGCAGGTTCAAGCACTTGAACTTCTTTAGGTTGTTGTAGTTGCTGCCAGATGGAGAATAATGAGTGGTTGAATCATTTGATATTTAAAAAAAAAAATCCTAATCTGATTAAAGCGTTCAGTCATCCAAAAGGACTGAATAAAACTTTCACTCATTTGCGCACCTATGCTTACATGAGGTTGTGGTCATCTTATTGGAGACATACAGTTTATAAAGACACAGAAAATCCCAGAAAGCATTCACATGGGTTTATCATGAGTTGGAAGGTAACTCTTTAGTTGATTTAACCGTTTGTCCAGCACTGGATCTGCGCTGCCTCTCTTTACTCATAACTAGAAATTTCAAAAAGAATAAATTATTGAAATGAAAGGATTTTATTTTGAAACTTAAAGGTCAAGTGCAGTAAATTTGATCATTTCCGCTGAATGCAGATTGTCGTTTGTTGATTTAAAGGAACCAACAGTCTGCAGAATCTCTAACGAGCCCACTCAGCAGAGGTCATTAAGCAGTAAACCAGGGGTCTGGCTGTGGAGGTGTTTGTGTGAACTTTGTTCATCTCCATTCGTGTGTGTGCTTGCACTTATTTGCAAAAAAGGATAATTACTAAAAAAAAATCTACTTACGTGTAAAGACACAAATGAGACATAATTATCAGAGAAAACTCATGTT
This sequence comes from Kryptolebias brasiliensis, assembly GCA_028566095.1. NCBI lineage: Eukaryota > Metazoa > Chordata > Actinopteri > Cyprinodontiformes > Rivulidae > Kryptolebias > Kryptolebias brasiliensis. Next base: position 15,289,957 of record JAOXNZ010000044.1, on the reverse strand, counting down.
GCTAGCTCCTCTTCGTGGACCTAAAACTGTACATTTGTTTAGAGAGCGTTTATTAAATTGCCAAAAGCACTGGACATTAAAGACATTGTAATCAAGGGCAGCTCCATCTTCAGCAGTTTTGTTGCATCAACATTTAGTCTTTTCCGCTTGGTCACACATTCTCACATTTAAAGTGATTGGTTTTCTTATCTGTATGATAAAATATCTTACCTGGCATTTCTCCGTTCAGCATATTGGCTCTGAGTACTAATTTCATCACCTGCTAAACAGATTAACGAAGCACTTTGGCAAGAACCTGCGATTTTAAGACTTTTGTCAGCTGCTTTCTTTATACATTTAATCACACTAAAGAAGGACAGAGATTAGTCTTTAATATTTTTTTTCCGTAACACAAATTAGGAAACTTTTTACTACAGACATATCTTTGTCATACATGATATATTTCTGCAGTGGTTCAGTACAGTTCACTGCAGTAAAACTAATTCAGTTCAGTTTTGTCTTTTGCAGATGTTGCATCTTCCAGAAAAAGGATGGTTTGTGCACTGCGCCGATGCTCCATTCAGCTTTTGCAGATGTTTTCTTAAAACATGAGCTTAGGCCAATAGGTTTTTATTAATATTATTTAAAGAGCGAGAAATTTGTTTCTGTTTTCAAATATTTTATCAAGTTTACACACTTATGTGTTCGAATCTCTTCTTTAACTCCCTCTGGTGTCCTTTTCTCAGCATTTAGAGGAGAGGTTTTCAGTTTTTCTGGTCCCTATACAGCAAAAAAAAAAAAAAAAAATAGTTTGTTTGATGCCCTCATAACCACAGAATGTGACCCTAAGAGCTTTAATGAGGACCCTGAAGTAGCTCCGTCTCCCTCGATGCTCATCATATGCGAGGAGTCTCGGAAATGGGCTGCTGGTTGGGAACAATCTGACTCTGGAAGAGAGGCTGGAGAAACAAGCCCAAAGTCCCTACCACACACACTATGACAAAAATCCACAGGAACATACGATCCACCACCATGGCCACATACTTCCAGTCCTCTATTATCTGCAAAAACACAGAGACACAATCTAAGTCATTATTATCTTTGCTAAGGTAGAATTTTAGGTAATAATAAAAACTGATACAGTCATCAAAGCATGTCATGACCAAATATTGCTTAGACGTACACTGAAATCTATATTAACCTTTTCACTACATTGTCAGTGCTTCTCTAAGAATATGAGACAAGTCATCTCTCATTCCTGGTTTCCTCCTTATATACTGAGATGTCATTAATTAAGTTTATTAACCAAGCCTTGGCCACACAACCCCGATTTGAGGTTAGTTGTATTTCTAATTGCAACTCAAAGGCCACAATAAGACATACAATAAGTGTTAAAACATCAAACTATACAGGCAAGCACTCTTTTCAGGTTTCAGGTCTAATCAAGAGAGCCTCAAGGGTAATTGATAAATATTTTTATAAAATTTAAATGTGTAATTATTCATCAAAAAAATGAAATTCCCTACTTACATAGCACTAAATGGATTTAATCATATACTATATATATAGTTTTATTTAGCCTACATACACTCTGATCATCATCATCTCCCATCATGTGCTCAGCCACAAAGCAGACCCCATCCACTGCCTCCTGGACGTCAGCAGCCCAATCTGGGTTGCTTCTTTGTAGGAGGTCCTGGGTGGAAGTGAAGCCGCTGTAAAGGTAACCAGTGGGCCGCAAGTCCCCCTTCCTGTTGGTCTGGATGTGCTCCATTGGTGAAGCAACATTTTTGTGTCCTGGAGTGGAGAAGGCAGAGTCAGAGGACAGGATGGCTGATGAAGACAAGGTGAAACCTGTTTTAGCAACACCAGAATGACCCAGACCCAAAATGGCTCTCTTGGCTCGTAGACACCGCTGCTGACAGAGTCTTTGACGTGCAGAGTAGTTGTGAGGGCGTCTCATGAAGAGTAAAGCAGGCAGTTTTACAAGGAATATCAATTTAACCCAGGAGGGCATGGTGTGGGTGCTTGGAGAGCGATGGTGCACATTGAGCACACACACACTGGTGATAATGGAGAAGGTCACCAGCACCATGGTGAACATCAGGTACTTGCCAATCAGAGGTACATCCAGTGATGTGGGAGGAACAATTTTTGAGATTAAAAGCAGGAAGACAGTGAGAGCCAGAAGGACAGAAATACAAAGGGTCATTTTCTCTCCACAGTCTGAAGGCAAGTAAAAGACCAGAATGGCCAGAGAGGTGATCAGAACACATGGGATGATGAGGTTTATGGTGTAGAAAAGAGGCTTCCTCTTTATGATAAAGTCATATGTGAGGTCCACATATGTGGGATCCAGAGGGTTGACAGTTCGTCTGCCTGGCAATGCCAAGATATCCCATTCCCCACTGGGGGTAAAATCATCCATGCTGGCCACGTCAGACTTTAAGATCAGGTCGATCTCTGTGTGATCGTATGTCCAAGAGCGAAACTTAAGGGTGCAGTTCTGCTGGTCGAAGGGGAAATGCTTGACTTCGATCTTACAGGCGCTTTTATAGATGGCTGGAGGAAGCCAGTTGACGCTGCCATTGAAAAGAACAATGGCGTTGGTGAAGACAGTAACCTCATATGTTCCATCAGCACTGTGAAAAGGAGAAAGAGAAAAAAACCAAAACTGAACATCCTGTAAGTTGACCTTTGAGGCATGTTTTGTCCATACTAACTGTTAATATAAGCTGTTAAGTGTTAATCTGAATGCACAACACTCTCACTGATCAAGCAAACTGATATGGATACAGGGAAGACTGAAACCTCTATCATACTTAAACTATGTAAAAGGCTTCAGAGAATCATTTGGGAAATAAACTGAACAAGACAAATGACCAATGAGTGAGAAAAAAGAAAGAATGACTTGACTAACTTCATTGATGACACTTAAAAAGTCATCACCCTAAATCTCAGGGAGTTGAGAAACCATTGGCTGGACTATTGCATGTCAGAAATATAACCGAACTGATGAATCACTTCAAACAGTGAATGCTATATGAACACTAAAAATGTCTTGAAAATAAAAAAAAAAAAAAATACAAAAAGCCTTACTTGTTGTAGAGCACAATATCTGGAAGCCAAATGTGTCTGGATGGGATACGCAGCTTGTCGATACCTTCATATTTTGCAGGGTCCCATGATAATCTGTAATCAACCCAGTGCTGGAGAGACACAGGGATCTGGTCATCAAGTCTTGGTTCTTCCAAAATACCAATTTATTTTTAATTACATGCCTCATTATCAGTGAAATATATTTAAAAACACAATTACAGAAGTAGTTTGTTCCACATTGGAGGAGAAAGAACGGACATGGTTTAATTCAAGTTCAATAGAAGGACATTTATAAAAACACAGGGTGTCTTAGACAATGAAAATATGAGCTTTGTCGCACTTACCTGAGTGAGCCAGACATTTGTGGTCATTATTTGTTCTCTTTCATGCTGAAAAGATGCATATTAGGTCAAAATTAGTTTATTTTAGATGTTTCAGGCAAAATTTATTACAGTATTATAGTAGTTTATCAGTTTTATGAGTCAACAAAAGGTCTGTAGTTTAGAGCTGAATGGTCAACTATGAAAACACTCACACGACTCTCCTGTGTTTATGTTACACATTTGGGCATGCTTTACAATACATTTCTTCACTATGTCCAACAAATGATTTCTTTTCTTTGTCCACCATGTAGAGAGACAACAGACGCAACAGAAACCTCCAACTGAAATGCATCGTTTTAAACCTTGTGCTCGGTGTTACAAAAAGTCTTGTTTTTTTCCACATTTAGAGATTTAATGTAAGGATTTATAATGGGACTGGGCTGCTGCTAATATGGTTGCAAGAACGTGTTAAATTGTATAAAGGAGGCAATAATTCACTGTTCTACCCCTATTCACTTGATGTATCATGTCAAAAAAACATTTTCCCTTATAATTTTGCAAACTTAACTTTTTTTTTATTGCAACAAAACATTCATTTGTGAATTATGGTCTAATTTGTAATAAAATTAAGAATTAATTGGAGGGTCTTTTGCTTTGAACTCTCGGGTAGAAGAATCTGTGGGCTGTTCCACTTTTTGTTTGGTACGTTCTGAAAATGGCAATAGCCAAAATACAAAACCAAAGGCTTTAAGACCACAACGCATTTGTTGATTGCATTCTTGTAACACTGCAACAACATCCACTTCAAATAAAGTCATGCCAAATAGCAATTACTCCAAGGGCCGCAATGTAAACTCATAAAGTGAGGCTGTGAATGAGCTTCCTGTCTTGGTCTGCAACTGAAAGGAGTCTCTACTGTAAATCAGTACGAAGCCTCCAGTTTATGGCCCCTTTTAATCCAGCCTGCTGAAGTTTCAATCTGGACATGACAAAGGCACAGATCACTGCTGACCAGATCTATTTTCCACGTCATCCATCCATTTAGAAACACGACCCTGAAGTGGAGGATGCTTTGAAATGAATTACTCCCTCAAACGTTTGCAGCTCCTCTGTCCTTTCCATCATCTCCTTCCTTCAGCATGACTTTCTTTTTGTAGAAAGTTCTTTGTCTCTACAACACATTGTCTCTCCCACATGCGGACACATATTCAATTGAACACATAAATACTTACACATAAACAGCTATATACACATCCTCATTGTTGGAGTGTTTGCTGTCTTACCACGCTGATGAGCTGCGCAAGAGACACTTGAATCTTTACGGTGACTCTCTCTGTTCTGTTCACAGCTGGGCGGATGAGCGGATTGTAACGATCCTTTTCCAGCAGCCAGTTCATTAAACGCTCCTCTGAGTCAGCGCTCGTGCTACCTGGTGACACAATATTAATAATCAGCTTTTTTCATGGGTGTGTTGTATATGATACAGTTCAAACCTTTACCCCAGAGAACTTTTTCAGAGTTGTAAAGCATAAGGCCCCCTTCACGCTGCATGATGACCACACTACGACATAAAAGTCAGCTATAATGTGGACGGTCTTAGCAAGGTTTTCAGATGTGTGTTACAAACACAGTGGGCTCCTCCTGTACATCCTACAGTGTGTGGTAGCTTGTGGATGGTTTTGAGCATGCACAAAACGTTTGTAACAAGGTTGTGGTAGTTTATCAGGGTTCTGCACTGAGAGCGGTGGCATATGCATGACGTGGCTTCGATTTCAATTAATAGAATCAGAAATTGCTGTTTTACTGAAACTCAACTGAGATGTTGTGAAAGGAGCCCAAATTATTTTCAAATATGTAATTAGTAGGATTGGTGCTTTTCAGAAATCCCACTTTTATATTATCTGTAGTAAAAACAAATCCACAGAACAGCCATCCATCCATTTTCTTTACCCGCTTCTCCATTCTGGGTCGCGGGGAGCCGGTGCCTATCTCCAGCAGTCACTGTG
>JAOXNZ010000044.1:15257049-15279630 GCA_028566095.1 Kryptolebias brasiliensis | reverse complement strand
TGGTCACATGAATGCAGGTCCTGATTGGAGTGAAACTGACTGGGGATCAGGCCTAATGCTCCATTATAGGTTTTAGACAGCTGAAGTCTGAGACCTCCTCCTCTGTTTAACATATATGTGACCTTTTGCTTTTGGTATCTAGGATGATCCATTTGTGATTCAGTACCTTATAACTTTTGAGCAGTCTTAAAAATCTGTTCAAAGAAAATGGATCCCTTTCCTTCATAGAACAGCTTCATTTCCAGGATGTGGTCATCTTCCTATGGCCACAAGCTTCAGAGCTTTTTCAGTTTTATTGATTGGAGCTCAGTACCTGATTTGGCCACATGCCATTTTCTTGTAATTCTTCTTTTAATTACTAAAAGCTGTCCTGGCGCAAATTAGGCTCAAAGCATGATACCGTCACCACCGTGTTCTGATGTTCTGTACATCAGAAGCAGTGTTTTCTGCTTTCAAAATGAGCCCAAAATTTGTTTTGATATCATCTGCAAATTAAAATTAACCTCCTAAGACCTGAACTCTTGCATGGCCTGCATTTTTAATTTCTCTTTGCTATTTGAGCTGATTGGGACCTGATGTGAATCAAGGAATGCTAAGCAAAATATGATGTCCTACTAGGACGCCAGGTCCTAATAGGTTAAACCCATAAAAGCCATCAGATTTCCACCAACACATCCTCAACCAGACAAAAGATTTAACCCTCCCATGGCCTTTAGGTCAAATTGTCCCAAAGTCACAAGGGCTTTTCTACCTCTCTCTTGTTTAAGAGTTTCAGGAGGTTAAAAAAATCTAAGTTTCGTTAAAAGATGCATGACTTTCTGCTCACAGTCTTGCTCTTCACATCATTCCTGTACAGTTTTGTTTGGACAGAGGACAGACGTCAGTAACATTAGCCATTGTGAAAAACTTTCAAGTTTCCCAGACTTCATTTTTGATGTCTTAGACAAATCTCAGTCTTGAAGTGATCTTTCTTGGTTAAGCTCTTTCTGAAAAGATAACAATGGACTTGAGTGTATACTTTTTGTAAATGCCCTGTGTGAAAATTTGTAGAGATGCTTTTGTAACGGAAACAATATTATTCTGATCTTTTTCTAACTTTCTTAAAAATATCTTTACTGTCAAATGTGAGTACAATGATTTATTAATATTTGATTAACAACAACATAAGAAAATAACACGTGGGCATCCAATTGTACTTGATTGACAGTTCATTCAATCTATTCCGCTAAATGAAAACACCTCACTTACATTTTAGCTTCAATTTAACTGCTACAATCTAGAGCTACATACAGTCCTTAAATTATTGTCAAAGATTTGTGGCACATTTTCATTATTAAAAAACGTTTTGGTTGATTTGGTTTCAAATATTCAATTTTAGCACTTTTTCCAAATCTAATTATGCCCAAATGCATTTCATAAATTTGCAAGCACCAATGTGTTTATAGAGGAGGGCTACTTTGAAGTATTGCCCCTCAGAAAGTAATAAATAAAAGGCAATTTCACAGAGATTGAAGTTGCAATTTGGACTGAAGCCTCAGTCTGTAGATGTATAATATTACTGTACCATCAACTAATATTTGTGCACTGGAGGCTCTTTGATGGTTTGTGGTGTGTCACTCAAATCTGACTGGCAGGAATTCTGTGTTCTGCTCTGCTGCTCTGCTCAGACCACTTACACACAAAGCCATTGTGGCGGCAATATTATAGTTTTTGTTCTCTCCTACAATCAGTACAATAAGCTTTTCTCAACTAACGTGACTTTTTCAGCAACAAACGGTGAACTGTTAAAGCTCTGTAATTAGCTTTTACAATTACACCCAATAAATTCACGTTAAACACATATCAGATGGCATTATTAAAGAATGTGAAACGCCACAATAAAACCACATGCAGTGCTGTGCAGAGGTTGTTTTTTTTAAGGATTACACCTAACAGGTGCTAATGATCATCATTTTCATATGTAGGTGGAAAAATAGTCAATAACTGAAGCAGAAACGACTGTGAAGACTGGGTGAGGAACAGTCAGGTCAAACTACCACAAGATTGTGGAAGACAGTTTCATGTCTCAGGTCAGACACCTCGCTAAAACTGACCACAGCAACAAGATTCGATGCAGTTATACAACATCCTCACAGCAAGGTCTCTCCCAGGAAAATATTTTAACGCAGACTAAGGTTCAAGCACAAAGAAACAAGTTGCACCGAGAGCCACAGTGATAGGTCAAGAAAACTCAGTGCAGCAAACAACACACATCATGCCTACTTCCCTTTGAAATCAGATGTCCAGCAGCGACGGCCGCTTAAAATGGTCAGAAACGTGTGGGACTAAGCTACACAATTTTGTAAAATTTTGAAATAGTTGGCTGAAGCATAGTTTGTTCATTGAAAGGCTGGAGAACAGTTCAATGTGCAGGCAACAGTGGAGGTTCATTGCAAGTTTGGGGCTCTATTTCCACAAATAAAGTTGAGATATTGGTCAGAATTAATCCAAACAGATCTTCAAGCACTACTATCAGGGAGGCAACTGGTCCCAAATATATCCTGCAGCTAGACAACAGCCCCAAACATACAGGCAATGTCATCAAATACTCTCTTTATGGTAAAGAAGTACAAGAAATCATGGAAGTGATGGTGTGGACCACGCAGAGGAGTGATCTCAACATCACAGAGTGAGACTGGGATTACATGAAAACATCCACAAAAGGTTTGTGGTTAGTTCTGCTAGATGTTCGGAATGACCTACCTCCAGAGTTCTTTCAAAAATTGTGTAAAAGTGTTACAAAAAGAACTGATGCTGTTCTGAAGGCAAAGGATGGTAACGCCAAAAGGCTTGATTTAGATTTTTGTTCCTGTTCATTTAAAGCTTATCTCAGCAGTCCAAGTCTGTTACATTAGCCCGAGCAGTCAGTAATGAATAGCCTCCAGGTTGAACAGATTAGTCGTTCATTAATGTATTCTGCTTCCCTGTGATAGACAGGAAGGTGAGACCACTTCTGTGTCCCATGAGTCATACAGCAGGAGTAAAGAAGATAGATGGCTTTACGTGACACCTGCAGATAGGACAAGACTTAATGTGACCCCTCTGAATGCACTCGGCAGGGCCATTTTTTTTACAGCTCATGGCGAGGTATTAAACCTCACCTGTCTCGAGGCGCACGCCTACAAATCCCGAATGAATCGATCGGTCTAGGCCATCTCAGATCTTCCTTCCAGCTCCCCATCTCCCCAGAGGTCTGATTTAGAGGTGGCCTTCTGCTGATGTCCACAGTCAAGGAGTTTGTCTTCTCCCCCCCCTTTGCATCAAAGTGTTCTCTGGAGAAAACTGAAAGGCGTGCAAAACTGTACATCAAAAATTATTTACTGAGAGGCTGACAGACCGGGAACGAGAATATTTTACTGATTGTTAAAATGTAATACATTACATATATTTAAATGGCGTCTTGGAGGCAGAATACAATCAAAACAGGGAAATACAAAAACACTGACAGGGTCATATATGTCCTGCACCCAAAACACACCAATGGCCCTTTTTGTGTTAAGAAACCCACAAAACTGATCTCCTTTGCCACTGTAAGGACATTTTCATGGACACAGGTTACTGACATGCCTACACACACATGCAGCTGACTGAAATCAATTCTTTCAGCTTTAGATGTGCTTTGATATGTGTGTCTAAAAGCTCCGAGACAAGAGTCTAGTCAAAGCAAAGCCAAGAGACCTGTGTCAATCTGAGCTGGATGTTCAAAAGCAATCTGTAAACAAAAAGAAACACAAAACTGGTCTGAAAGAATGTTTACAAGGAAATTTAGCAGTTGTGGTTCTGAAAGACTAAAGTCTTCACTGGATAATCTCACCTATCAAATGAACTGTAACTGTCCTGATGGGAAAATACAGTAAATAACACCTTCAGAAACAATGGTCTGAATATAATGTAAAATAACTTCCCTTTCATGCTTGATGCACAAAGAGTTGCTGAGGTATATGTAAACCAAAAATGCACTTCCATCAGGAATATTATGTTTCTGCTGTAAACACTGCAAAGCAAAATTGATGGTGATGTTAGAGTTCATAAAGTAGTGTTTGCTTGGAGCACCATGGCATTTTTAAGATTAGGGTTGTTTTAGGAAGACAGCAACCCATTTTAGTCTGCTTTACCCTGACTGGCCATTCAGTTTGGCCAGAATTAAGCTGTATTTCTCTAAACTGATGTCATTTAAAGGGTTATTTGCAACAACAACAGGTAACATATTATTGTTCATAACTTTCCCTCAGAACCCCACTTCAAAACATCTTAACTATCCCTTTAATGTACAATTATTTTACTTTAGCATCTATTTCTAAATGAGAACATAAGAACAACATGGTTAGCTCCATCATGAGAGATGTCTTTTTGTGTATTTTAGTATTTCTTACAACTGTGGTTCAGCGTGCTAATTTTGGAAGTCAAGGTTCTTCTGTGCCCACAGATATTACAGCATTACAAATCCAAATGCAGAATTCAATCCCCTGAACTCATTTGTGTTAAACAGGAAGAACCGGAGACACTGGATCTGGCTGGGTATAATTATGACGGATGAGGACTGACAGTGCAGCTCTGGTGCTACGGACCTTGGAAGCCGAAGCCCCCTCATGGGGCTCATACGGGGTCAGAGCTGGGCAGATTAAATCAATGCCTATCAGTGCTGCACATGGAAACGACCCGCCTGGGCCTGGCCAGGATTGTATGATGGGTTACACACCACCACAAGAACTGTTACTGTCAATGGAGCCCATTCTCAAATGAAAATGTGGTTTGTTACTTTAAGATGACTAAAAGAGAAAAAAAACGCATTCAATATTCCCTAAGTAGTAAAGGTAGAAAAATACATTTTTAATGAAAATGTCTATATATATATACATATATATATTTAGACCGCAATACATATTTCTTTTTTATTTTAGGATTTCAAGTGACTGAATTTTCAAAAGCTCAATCCATTATAAGCATGGCCACCAGAAAACAAACACAGCTAAAGTAATAAGCACTACCTACAAATTTAATTACGGAATGAACAGTTGTGTGATTGATTTTACAGACCTGTGCACGACCGGAGCCTTCATGGTATAACTGTATCCTCGTAGCCGTTACTCAGTGGTTATGTTGGCTCAATGACGTCTGTACATTTGGCCAAGATTTTATCTCTGTGATTCAATTGGATGTCTGTGTTACAATCAAACGGACTCTCCAGAGAGAAAGACGGCGAGCATTAAGCCTCTCTGTCATCCATAGGACTCTGGAGACCATAAAGACCCATGTGATCCCAGAGATCCCATCATGTTCAGATGGTGAAGTGACTGATTGCGGCATGTCTGTCCTGACTTGCTGCTAATGATGCAGGGCAGAGATAATCAGCTAACCACTGGCATCACGGCTGGTACTTACTCCCCAATAAGTGAAACAGATTGGATGTGAAGCTGCATTTTCCCACATGGAAATGCAACCATCTATCAATTAGCTGAAAGCAAACAGCCTCAGGTGGAAGAAGATAGTTCGTTATCAGTGGAGCAGCTCTTACGTGGCCCGGCACAGATGCTTAGCATCCTGTGTTTCTCTTCCGTATTACATCAGATACTGAGATCTTGAGAGTTATTTTTGTCAAAAATTAAATAAAGTGCAAGAAAAAAAAACTGGTCGTCTTCATCAGTGCTGCGTGCGCTAATTGGTAATAACAAATCAAATATATACTGACTTATTCTTATATTCCCACACAAATAATTATCCAAAGAAATAATCAAAGCAATGGAAGACAAAATATTTCTACATTTGTTGCACATTCTGTACATTTCACTTTGTGCAAACATAAAGAGAAAATTCAAGTAGATTACGGTCCTTTATTTTGGTCCTTTACTCTTATTTAATCAACCCTTTGGGAAATGATTCTTATTATCAAAACCACACACAAAAATGTTTGAAGAATGCTACTGCTGAGTCCTGTTTTCCTCAAGGTTCATCAGCTTTTAGACATTTTTGTAGATTTGGGGCCAAGCCACAATCATTGTTCACTCTTAGGCTTGTCTAACTGTTTCCACCACTTTACACTCACCAGACCTGAAAGTAAAAAAACAAAAATAATAAAACACATTAAAGAAAAGAGGCCACAGAGATAATAGAAGTCAATAATAGCCTACATTTACTGAAAGTCTCCACAAAAAGATATTGCATGTTTTTGTCCTTTAACGGTAATTTAATGTTTGAGACATCTAACGCGATTTGGAAATGTTTCAACTCGTTAACAAGTTGCTGCGTTGCATTTGTTTCATTTTGATTGTCAAATATCAGGGCTTTTATTTGATATTTGACACTAAAGAGCTCTGATTGAGCGAAATTGTCCTGCTTTGAAAAGTGATTGATGACTTTTTCATTCCCAGCTTAATGATCAGGTTCTGTCCAAGTGCCTGTTATGGGCTTTAAACCACGGAGGAAGATTGGGGCGACGTCCTTGGCTTGATTAGATCTATGCTGTCATCAACATGTTGAAATGAATCATGTCACAGCGTATTTGCAGTCCTGTTGTGGTAAAATAGGAGGACATTAAGAGAAGAAGACTGATGTTTTTCTGGCTTGATTTTGTCTAAAAGAATTTAAATATCAATCAGTTTTTGTGCTTTTTTGAATACATTGATACAGTCACAAAGCAGACACTTTTTTAACAACTTTAAAATAAGTGTTGTCAGACCAAATCTAAGCTCGCTTGCTGTTATCTTTGCCCTGGTGATCACGACAGAGAGGTCACTGACTGGTCCACAGGTAGAGGCAAATTGGATGTGTCACAGCTCGTAGGAGTCCAGACGGTGTGTTTCTCCCCTTGCGACCCTCTCTTTCCCGAAGTCTCCACTGTGATCAGAATCTTTGTGGAAAAAATGTCATCTGCCTCATACAGCTTCCCAGCACAGACACCATATGTCTCCCCGTTTTTCTCATTTTAGGACATCCCTCCTGATTCTCTGCAGCATGCAATACTCCCAGGACAACAGAACCCAGCTAGACAAGTGAAGGAGACGTTATAAACTGTATTGCTACTAAATTACACTCAACAGCTCCAAGTTATATGGAAAAAAAAAAAAGACTACAGTTGGGATTACAAAAAGATTTTTAAAAATCTAGGCATAATAGGGCTTGTACAGGACTCTACTTATAATAAATAATTGAATGCAAAGCCTTCCCACACTTCCTCTCAGTGTGCTAAATCCCTTGATGCCTGTGCTCAAGGGTAAGTTGCAGAGTTCAGCGCTCCACACAAATACTATTCTAACCGTTTGCTTGAATACACAGCGTTAAAGTACTTGATAAAGTAAACAAAGCAGGCAATGCCAATACTGGTCCTGCTGAAGTGAAAGAAGACCAAGATTTGGGTCGCAAATCACTGAGATGCAAATAGGATGGTGAAAAGAACAAAATGTGTCACATGTTCAGGCTAAAATGTGGTCAGAGGGATAAATTTGGTTGTGCATAATAAAGGGGGAAAAAAATAGTTGTATGGCAAATGTAAAGAGAGCTAGAGACAAACTATGTTTAGGTTTTCTCAGTCCTGGTTATTCCGTGTGAAAATCAGAAATTCATGTGCATGTTTAGATAGAAGTCCTTTGTTTTTTGTACTCTGGTCCAGACTGAGCAAGCGTTGTTTTCTTCCTGCGTGTGCCATCCATTTCAGGCTTGTTGCCCGAGGCCAGGCAGGCTATGATTTAGTTGATATTTTTCCCTCTTAGCTAATTGATTTAGGCTGCATGGGTCTCACTCCCTTCATGTTGGTCTGTCAGGACCCCTCACTGGGCCCTGTAAACTGTGCCTGCATTAGGACGGATGGATTGGCAGCGGCGCGCACATTTACGAGACCCCTTTCCACCAGCCCAGTTTGCTTGCTGCCAGAGCAGCAGTGCCCCAGAAAGTAAATAGACTCTGGCTTGAATGTGATTAGGCAGCAGTTTACTTAGTTAGTGCATGAGAGGAACAACAGATCCCACTGATGCTCCGCAGATAACCCTTATCCATATACACTGGCACAACACACTGCATTTATGCACTACACAAAGAGACCTCACAAAAATATGAGGAAAAACAGCATTTTCTTTGCATCTTCTCATAGTATAGCAATGCTGCTGTATAGTTAAGTTTCTACTCTCCTTCAAACCTGCTTCCATAGCTTCAACTTATCTTTTTGATGAAGTGCTCTGATAGCTCTGCTGATACCCCTGCAGTTCAAGGTGGCATTCGTTCCTTATTCAGTTCTATTAGGGAGTAATGTCCCTCAGAGGGCCGATTAAAGAGACACTTAAACCGACCATGACCTTTGGAAATGACAAGTCCATTTATATTATATTTGTATTTTGGAAGAGACTGGTGTAAAATATAAAGTGTGTGCTTACTTAACTTGTGAAGAACTAAATAAGCTTTCTTAAGATTTTTTTTTTTCCTGCGGTGAAAAAGTAATGGCTGAAAGAATGTGTAAGGGTGTGTAATCCAGCAGCTTCCTCTCTGTAACTGAAGTGGAACTCTGTATTTCACAACAATAAAGCATTTCTGTGTTCAGCTCAGTGCACTATCACCTGTCTCCTTGAATTTGTATTCCACTTCTTTTTCAAGTTCTGGTTGCAGTTTGTTTGTGGCATCCTGGGAAAAATCTCTGAGAAAATCTCTCATGGTCTCCTGGGGGAAACAGTTTTCCCAAGACGCTTTCCCGTTTCAGGGCAACACCTGCCGTTAGACACTAGAAACACCCTGGAGATCTGCAAGTAGGTCCTCCTTCAACTGAGTAGTACTGCATGATCCTGTTTTGTCGAGTTTTCCTTCACATCGTGTGATGGACTGGCAACCTGTTCAGAGAATATTTCACCTTTTCCCTCACTGCAACCCTGACCATGCTAAAGCAAGTCGAATGGATGTCATTACCATCTGTTTTTCCTTTATTCCTTGTTCTTTTCCCACAATGTTACATTTCTACGCGCTTTTATTAAAGGGACAACCTTTTTTGATAAAAAAGGACCATCTCACACAAAACATATCGTCTTCAACGACTGCCCAAATTACGTGTCCTGGATGTAAACCTCCCTCTCTGCTTCTGTTTGTATGCTCGCCATCCTCCAGAGGAATAAAGTATATATATATATTTCCCCTCCCTAGTGAGGATGGCGCTGTCTCCTCTGACAAACAGCCCCGCTGTATTTGGTGAATCAGCAGTAGAAGCATGAGGAATGGTTTCAGTCATCCAAAGCTGAACATCTAAGTGCCTCCTAATGTCCACAACACATTAATTTAACTTCATGGTGCTTTAGATGCAGATGTTTGTTTTCAGTGATGATAAAAAAAAAATGCAGCTAAAGACGGACACAAAGTGTTCAGTCACAAGAAACATTAAAAGGCAACATAAAGAAGTGTCTTCTGTAGAACCCCCCCAAACGAATATTTGAGACGTCACACGACAAACTTATGCCTGCTTATATCTCAAAATGAAGTTTTAGGTCAGCCTGAGAAATTTAGAGTCCTCCTGCTGCCCTTTTCAACATCAATGCTGGTGTTGTACATGAAGAAGTAATAAAGGGTGTAAATGGATGGAGATGATTTGTTCTTCCTGTCTGGGACGAGATGAGGTGACAACACGGGGTTTTAATTAACTTTTCATCTCGTACAGACGGAGGACAGAAGAGTTGGATAAATCACGCAGGACAAGAGCAATCTGCTTCTTTATTAGTGCCCACAGAGCCCCGCTTCCACAAACCCCGCCGCTCCATCATAAAACTATGCTAAAGGACAATCAGGATTCCACCACAGAAATCTGTTTTAGTTTGTTCTGGCTCGTGATAAATGCTGTGTTCGTTTTTGCGAAACTGCTGAAGATCTGCCTAAACTGAACAAAATGCACTCAGCCTCAAATTTATTAGGCATGTTTGCCATCTTTACTTGTCCATCTCATTTCAGATGTCACATTCACGAGTGGATTAAAAGTCGTACTGACTTTGCAACCACGAAACAAACATTTCCTTAGCATCTCTCTCCCACCTGTGACTAACATACGATACTGTAGAAAGTGCATTTTAAAATCTTTCTGTAGTTAACGTGAGAGCAAGAACCTCTCGGTGTCAGATGTGGCATGTTTAACAGGATAGGTTCATCACTTTGGGTAGGACGCTACACAACTTCAACCTCCTATAACATCCCACCCTAACAGCGGAGGACAGACCCTCATAGACTCCTCAACAAGCAATCAGTGCAGAGCGATAACCTTCCAGAATGAATCATACTGACTTAACCTGCAAGTGAAAAGAAAAAAAAATCACATAGTGGAGCAGCTGCTTAGAATGGAACCAAACAACTAAATGTTCAGGTGAAACGGCTGAAACTAAACTTTCCTTGTAACTTTCCTCCTCGCTTTTAGTGATCAAGTTATTTAAGCAACTACAGAATGAAAGTGTCACTAAAGGTGAAATTCCTTTGAAATGAATTAAAATATTATTACTTTAGGTATTCCTGAAGTGGAGTATTTTATTGTGTTGTGTTACAATCTTTGTTTTTGCCATCCAGTTACCAGGTTTAACACAAGTTCTGCTCAGGGATCGTGGTGCAATAATCAAAGCAAGGAGCAGAAACATGTCCAAACTTTGTGAACGTTAAATGCTGTTGTGTTTATACATAGTTTATTATTATTATCAATATGTTTGTATTTTCTTTTTTGTTGCTGTATTTGAGACACTGAATACTGAGATACTGAGAATTCTGATACTGTTTTAAGTTACTGTGTGATGGGTGTCCAACACAAAAAAGCACCATTCATGTCCATAATGATTGTTTTGTTTTGTTTTGTGCACAATATTCCAAAATGGGTCATAGGTTTTCTACTTGCCCCCTCCTTCTGTTGATTAAACAGCACCACTCCACTGGAGCAGGTCCAAAAGCTCCCAAATGAATTATTATGTTTGCTAGACTGGAACTTTGACCTTTTCCAGAGGAACCATTACATTAACAAAATCCCTGACCTCTCTGCTCCCTCTGAGGCATTAGCTTATTTCTGAGAGTTTATTACCACCGCAAAATATATAAAGAGCAGCTGGCTTTTGAAAATAGGGAAATAGACCTCATCATTAGGTTTGAGTCAGCAGCTGTGGGTCCACATACTTTAACCAGTGGCTTGAACAAGAAGCTCGGCAACCCCCACCGTTTTAATTAACAGGTCTTTTAAAATGGCGAATCAATAGGTTATTTCTCAACAGTGATATTTCATATCGCAACGTGGTAGACAACAGTAGCATTTACATAATCGCGTTCAGTCTTGTCAGAATTGCTACTGTCTGAAATGTGCAGCACACTTAAAAATTAAGCTTTGAATTTCTACCAACAGTCTTCGAGTCGCTTTTGCTGTCGTATCACAGAGAAAATCATTTTAGAAAGGCCAAATAAAATAAGGGTTATGCTTATTTAAACGGCTACCTTACTATACAACAAATGAGAGGTGACAGAAGAGCTCCTTTCTGAGCCAGTGAGCTGCTTCAGAGTGTTTCAGGATATGAGATTTAGTCACAGAAGGAATGGCTTTGTGAGTAAAGTAGCTTCGGTTTGTGTTGTGTGCAGCCCAGAACACACTCAGTTTAGTCTAAACACATTTAAGGAACAGAAAGATCTTCTGGCACTGAACCTGAAACTCTAAAACATAGTTGTATTTTTTTTTTCAATAAATTGTGATAAAATAGCTTTCCTTTGCATAAACAGATAATTTAGTTACAACACTTAAATTTGTTAAGACTTTAAATTTACAATCAAAACAAAAGTTATGCATCTTTTCTGTAGCAAACCTATTCTTTCAGCTATTGAGCTAATACTGCCCTCTAGTGGGCTTCAGATAATACTACATGTACCTGTAGCTGGACTGAGCAGTTGTTAAAATAACTATCTGAGGTACAAATTATGATCTTTATGCTCAGTAAAAAAAAAAAAAAACTTTTTATTAAACTGGTCTTTATTCCTGTGTGATAGTTAAACTGTTATGTTTTAATGACTAACTAGGCATATAAGCCTAGTTATAATAAGCATAAACTGTACAGTCAGTTTCATCAAATTTGAGATGATCAAAGGTTTCTGCACATCCACTGGCACAATTACAGGCTATTTATATATAAAAAAAGATATCCCTAGATTTTTGATACCACTAATACAAAATCTAAAATTTGACTATCAAATCAAATTGAATGTCTCACACTTTTGTTTCCATTTCTGCACACAATGCTTATGTTCAAAAGCCGATGTATGTATTGGCACAATGATGACCTTTTTATGTCAGATAATTCCTGCAATAAACATTTATTATTTTCTCTTGCTTCATCAACTTGAGAAAAGTGCAAACTAATTAAAAGAACATGGGATTTTGTTAAATTATTCAAAGGGTACTAAACAAGACCAGCCTATTAATAATGCTTTCAATAATGACGTATCTTTCTCCTAATCATTTTCATTAGGACAATCGTTTTAAATAAAATAACTTCACAAAAAAAAAAAATCACATTACCAATTGGGAGTATTGGTCGAAATATGTTTAATTTGAGGGCTGCTGGTGTCAGTTTGTATTCTCAGAAATTATTGCAAGAAGCAATGTGCAGGTGACGTATTGTATAGACAAATGTGAATAGCTATTCGGTGTCCTTAATTTAGGGGCCTTGTATACCATACCGTACCACACCACACCACACCATACCATACCATACCATCTTTGTCTCTTTGTCTGCATCAATGAAATACTTAACATCAACCAGACCCAAGCATCTTCTTTTATTAGCATCTTTATTTAATTGTTTATTTGCAGCAAATTCAGAAGTTCAGTTTAGACTGAGGTCTAAGGTGTGCTGCCCCCTAGTGGAATCTGGTGACACTCGCGTTGTAGTGGCAATAAAATAATGTCCCAAAATGGAGCTTTTTATTTTAGTTTTTTTTTTTTTTAAAGCAATTATAATACTGATCTAACAACTGCCACAAAGTACAGAGCTTTGATGAATGACATGGCTACTGACTCTACTGCACAAAGGTTTAATCTTTACCAATTAGCTTCTGGTAAGCTGTCAAAAGTTAATATTTGAGGATAATAAACCAGTTCTGTATTCAGCAAAGGACAAAGAATAATTTTATTTTTATTCAATTTAAATATAGATGATTGTTTTTTTGAATCGTGAGTTCTGCTAATGCAAGTTAATGACAAGAATATGTTATCAGAAATGACTTACTGACAACAGAAGGTATTTACGTCATTTTAGGCTTCACATAACCACCCTTCTTGACCTATTTTTCAGTGCTCTATTTTCTGTTATTGATTGCAGTTAGGGACAGCATTGCTTTTTTGTATTACAATACAATCCAGGTGGGTCTGTTGGGTATGGTATCGGTGGCGTTAATAAATGAGACTTGAAGCCTCAGAAAAGAAAAAGGCATGTTTGCTTTTACAACAAGCCTAAATTAATTTATGCACATTTGATGCTACTGCATCATAGATTGTTTGCAAATGTATGTAATGTGTTATTAAAGCAACTCATAGACATTTCAATCTGACCTGTCATTTTGTGAGACGTCAGACCATACTGGTAACCACTGTTTTAATGTTTCAAACTTGACGTGACATACACTGAGTGTAGGAAAAAATATAATCTCAAGATATAAAATAAGTGTGGTGGAGTAGAGTCTATTTTTGAAAATTTAAGTCAAATAAAGTGATACTGGGAAGTATTAAGCAACAGCAAAATAAAATACATACTGTTCTACACTAGTGGAATTAAAGTAATTTTCACTTTTGACCACTGAGAAATGAAACTGACATTTTTTGTGTGTTATATGTATTTTTTTTTTTCCTAAATTAACACACTGCTATGAACTTTGCTTTTCTCACCTTTAAAGATAAATAAATTAGGAGGCGCTGAACTCTGGGATTCTGCGGGAGCGGGGAGATTGTCAAACGCCATCTTTAAACCCCACTGGAGGCCAGCTACAGTTGTACTGGGATGAAAAACACTGTTCTCGCAGTAGGATATCAGGTCAAATTGTCAAGATAGCGTCATTGTTTCCTGGTCAAGTGCATATTACAGACTTGCCCGATAAGACTATGAGGAGACCGTCTCGGAACACCGCAGGAGCTTTAAAAAGTTGCTAGCATAGGCAGAGAACAACAATAGACGGAAAGACAACAACAACGCTAGCAGTTTGCTAAGCTAACGTTAGCTAATTCATTAGCAAACCTCTCTGGTTACGCTGAAATTCAAGCACAGGGAAATTGTAGCTGGGGCTGGCTATCCTGCTTCTTCCTCCGCTGGACCCCGCCGTTATTTGGCTTTTTTAAAGACCAGTTTTTCTATTAAAAATTTATGCTGTTGCACTAGCTAGCTGAAAGCTAAGTCCTGACTTCTCCCCCAGCGGCCCAGCCGGAGATGCGTGGAAGATGTCGGTGTCGGGGCTGAAGGCCGAACTGAAGTTTTTGAAGTCTATTTTTGACCCAAACCACGAACGGTTCCGGATAATTGACTGGAAGCCTGACGAGCTGAGCTGCCAGTTTAATGTAACTGGGGAAAAGCTGCTAATTATCCACTGCAACATAACGGTAAGTAAACAAGAACGCAACTACCGGGGGGTGGGGGGGTTCATGCTAGTTAGACACTTCCCTTGTTAGCGACTAAACGCAGTTGCAAAAAGGAGATAAACACTCTTTTTTCAGGGGGTTTATGTCGACTTTGAACGTTTAGAAAGCAGTCTCAGCAGCAGACTAACAAACATCCACCCGTCTAAAACACAGAATGGCGTCTCCAAGTCCAATTTTACTTTTCAAAGTTCAGTGCTGCGACAAACTGGAATCTCGATTATGTGCGTTGACGCAAATGGCCTGTTTATGTCTCATCGCCTCTTTTGCTTGCTTGCTTATGTATTTATTTATTTATTTTAAGGAATCCTATCCATCTACGCCACCGATATGGTTCGTGGACTCTGACGACCCGAGCTTGGCGCAAGTTTTGGAGAGGTTGGAGGATGTGAGGAAAGGCAGCACCCTGGTAAATGAACCGCACTCCATGGCTTCACCGTGTATCACCTTTTGCAAAGATTTGCTGACAGTGTTGTTCGCGGCGGTGAAGAAGGAGCCTTTGTCACCCCAAATATTGATTGAACGCTTCAGCCGGAAATGTCACAATACTGACACTGATCTTGGGTCTGCAGGATGCTTCCCATCTTCTACAGCTTATGAAATTAGGGACTGTGCTTCTCAGTAGGATTGAACGAAACTGCACGATTAAACGCCCATTGATCATGCTGCCTCCGAGTTGATGAGTTATCTTTGACTTATCTTTGTGTTATTGAACCAGCCCGCTGCAGTGAGCTTCCATCAGATGTCAGCCAAATACCCGGTGCATAAAAGTCTGTAGTTTGCTGACTAATACTGCGCATACTCGTTCTTTTTGTGCCATAATTGTAAAGTTGTGGGTTTACAGACTTCACTCTGTAGCTGTGACATTTTTCCTCTGGAGCACAGGCCTGAGTCCTACTTCCATCTTCAAGTCACAAATAGGCGGAGACACTTTCTAAGCGAGTTGCTTATGAAAAACCTTAAAATCTGAATGCAACAAAGCACAAGTGCATTTCTACCAAATGGGATTGAGATGCTTCTCTTTGACGTGGCGAGAACCTTTTGTTTTCGTTCATCGCTTTTGTGTCGGAATGACAAACACAACAAAACTTGCTAAATGAGGGGAATAAAAAGAGTAGCAGAAGCAATCGGCTCTTTAACGTTAAAACGAAGGGAGGGGAAAAAAAAACAAAAAAACCTAGCAGAAGTGAAATAGAAATGATCAGACTCCAAATGAGAGACATGAAAGCACGTCCAGCAGCGTCAAGACATGCATAAACTCAGTTCTTCACATCTCTAGAAGAGTGGTTATGTGAGGCCTAAAATGACGTAAATACCTTCTGTTGTCAGTAAGTAATTTCTGATAACGTATTCTTGTCATTAACTTGCATTACCAGTACAATCATCTATATGCACTGATGTTAGGATGCAGTTATTTATACCCTCTGTGTTTAAACAACAAATACCGTCAGAAGGGATTAGAAGTAACAAAATCAGAAGAAATGCATTTTCAAGTTAAGGAGCGAGTTCCAGATTTGCTAAATGTCATGGCTTTTCCTTTGTTGTCATTTCAACAAATCAAGCATAAATAGCTTAAAAACAACATTTACACATGATCTGAAATGTGTGACGTGTGAACATCCCCATTGCACATTCCTCCTTTCTAGTTTCTGTAGAAAAAAAACCAAAATGCTGGCACACGATTCCTGTCCTCTTCATTGTCCTTCTAGTGCCATTGAATAATCAGAAAGGTTTCTGTACATTGTCATGCTATTTCTTTGATTTGTTTAAATGTAATACAGCAGATGTTTTGAACTACAAGCTGAGTTTACATTTTGTTTTTTTTTTTAGTATGTCGACAAACAGATATTCAACAATCCAAAGAGAGCGATGGTGATTAAGGCAACATTTGACGTCTCATTGTCTGCCATACTCCTTATGTAATTCTATTAATAAGAACACATTCTGAGACACTATTTCGTTGCAGCAAAAACAAAAACAAAACTCAAAATATGCCTTTTGGAAAAAAAAGCTTTGCCAGCTTTCTTGGCGTTGCTGTTCGTTTGCGCTGCAGCCAGGTCCGAGTTCAGCATTAGTTAAGATGTGTGTCAAAGTACAGCCTTTGTTTTTGTGAGGAGATTAGATCAGTGTGGTTTTCTTCTGTTGCTCACATGTTTTGGTGGCGCGCCATATTTGATCTGCACCAAACTTGCAGAGGCAGGAAGGCGACACAGTGCAGAACATTCACATCCAAGACGGCGTTTATTAACATGCAGTTTGAAGACCTGGATTTATTAAAAAAACAAAACGGGAGAGAGAACTCGACAACAATAAAGAAATGGTAGAAAAGTTGTTTTTGACTAGAACCTTTTTATTTTTTTTGTACTTGTGAAAATCAAAATGATGTATGGGAAAAAAAAACAAAAACATTTTAAAACGATTTGAAATGTTCAAGCTTTGGTCTGTTTGTATCCTTCAGACGTTTTTAAGGTTATCAAACAAATGACTTGGATTGAGCCTTTACATGTTGATGACTGCTACTGTCTCTCTTTGTCCTTTTATTCTCCTGTCATTTGTTTGCAGTACTACTACTGAGTCCTGTGAGGTTTATATCCATACTTTGTAAAGTCACTAGTTGTACCCTGGTTTACCTTTCTTAAAAATAATTATCATATTCTCAAATTCTGCAGCTTTACATCGTTACACGGCTTCCTTTTCAATCCCCTGAATACATTTTGAAAGGAGGGATCCTTTTTTGTTGTTGTTCGGTCTCACACAAACAGGAATGTCTAGATTTACTTTCAGGAACGTGTGTGTGTGTGTGGGGGTGCCTGTTAACAAGGCATACACACAGATTTTTAAAATTTTTTATCGTGAGGCATTGTGTAAGAACTTCATGTTTAAGCCGAGTACCTAACTGTTGGTCTCGTCATTGTGTTTTGTCCCCTCCAGCTTTTGCAGCAGCTAAAAAAGCTCATCTGTGACCTTTGTCGCTTGTACAACCTTCCTCAACATCCCGATGTGGAGATGCTAGACCAGCCCCTGCCTGCAGGTCCCGTCGAAAAAGACCGAAAGGCAAGTTCCAGATTAGGAGGTTTTACTTTGATTTCACAAACTAGTTAATCTGAGGTATAACAGAGCAGTCTGACTTCCATGAGCGTGCTGTTAAAGTTCATCAGTATGCTCCTTCTCCAGCCATGGTCAATAGAAGGCCAGACTAATGTATTCAGTTTGGCTTAAGCTCTTTTATTTGTGTGTAGCATGGAACAGAGGAGGTCACATCCGAGGAAGAAGAGGAAGACGATATGGGAGAAGTAAGTTATCTTTCATGTAAGCGCCCCATGCATTCCTCTTGCTGGATTTGTGTGTTTCTGCCTAATGATATCAGTTTATTTACCTGTCATCAGATATGCAGGTCTTTAAACAGATTTTATATAGTTTTGTTTATTTTATTGGGCATTGTAGTTTTATAAATTAATATCTGAGGAGAAAGAGTTTTGATTTGACACACACTATAGACTTCTTCATTTGATAAATGATGATTTGACCACGCAGTTGTTTTTTTTTCTTTTGTTTTTTAACAAAAAACATGTGAACAAAACGGTTGTAACTTCTGTTTTGGTGTAGCACCAACCTTGACCACACACAGTTTAAAATGTCCAACGTTGATCATTAGGACATCGAAGACCTGGACCACTATGAGATGAAAGAGGAGGAGCCTGTGGATGGGAAGAAATCAGAGGACGATGGCATTGAGAAGGAGAATCTAGCCATCCTTGAGAAGATCCGGAAAAACCAGAGACAAGACCACCTAAATGTAAGTCTTTTTTTGATGAGGTTTTAGAAATGAAAGATGCATTTATTACATGCTGTATGCCTTGAAGTTAATGACGTGATCTGTGTCCATGCAGTGTACAACACCTGATTTACTTTTCATAGTTTCTACCCATTATCGCAGAAAAAACATGTATATATAATTTTTTTTTGTGAAGAATCTGAAGTTTCTTAGAATCCTGTTCAGTGACTTGGCTGATGATTCAGCTTGAAATCAAAACAAAATGTCTTCATAGCTATAAAATTGATATTCCCTGCTCATCATGACAGTAAAATGGGATATTTTGACTTTTTCTTCCACTGTAAACCTATTCAGAGGGATGTAGCTGTGCCATTGATGTTGGCTCATATTTAGTACAAATGGCAAGTAATGAATTGCAAAGCTCTGTGTGGTTTTTTTTATTTTTTTAATTTTATTTTTTTTATTTGCAGGGAGCTGTTTCTGGTTCAGTGCAGGCCTCTGACCGCCTAATGAAGGAGTTAAGAGAGATCTACAGGTCTCAGAGTTACAAGACAGGTATGCACACCGTACAAATGTTGGAGTTCTGATGGAAATTAAACGAAATGTCAAAAACACAGATGTGAAATGGCGCACAGCATCAGATCGTTTTTTTTCTTGTTGTGGCAGTTGATTTGCTAAACATCAAATGACTCAGAAAATAATTAAGTGCTAAATGAGGATTATACGGTTGGGTTTAGACATTCAGAACTTCTGGACTTCCTTCTGAAATCCTTTTTATTAGTTAAATTTTATAACCGTGCGAGTGCTAATTTTTTGAACGAGTTGACAAGCCACGAGCGAGATGAGTTCCTGTCAGAATGTATCTTTTGGTTTCCTCGTCGTGTTACATTCTTTCATTATTGAGAAAAGGTTGCGATGAAACATTCTTGTGATTCCTAACTTTAAAATGGGACTTGTCAGAAGACTTGTATGTCATTTTGTTTTGCAGGCATCTATTCAGTGGAGCTTGTTAATGACAGCCTGTATGAATGGCACGTCAAACTGAGGACGTAAGTGTCTTGTGTTGTGTCTTTGTTGTTTCTGTGTCCGCATTAACACTGACAGACTGAATGTTCTGTTTAACAACCAACAGGGTGGATCCAGATAGCCCCTTACACAGTGATTTACAAGTCTTAAAGGAGAAAGAAGGAATGGATTACATCTTACTAAACTTCTCGTATAAAGTGAGTCAAACTAACTTCAGATTATTGCGAAAGAATCTGAATTTTGGACTCTTTGAAGACTGTTTTTTTTTTTTTTTTTGGTTTTCTTTCTCAGGACAATTTCCCTTTTGATCCACCATTTGTCCGGGTAGTTTCGCCTGTGCTTTCTGGAGGGTAAGTTTTTTTTTTTTTTTTTTTTTAAAACGTACTTCTTCTATTGCTAGGTATGATTAACACGCTCGGGTGTATTAACGTTGCATTTAAACTAAAAATGCTGCTTCTTTTATCCTTGCTCCTAAGTTACGTTCTCGGAGGAGGCGCCCTTTGCATGGAGCTTCTCACCAAGCAGGTGTGTTCAGCGTAATAGAATAATCCTGTAATGCGAATTGGGGTTACATGAAACTCGGTGGTGCCTTGAGTTGTTTTGCATCTGTTGCGTTTTCCTGTGCATGAGTTTGGATTTTCAAACCCTGCTCTTTTGGGTTTTTCCTGATTGCAGGGTTGGAGCAGTGCCTATTCCATTGAGTCTGTCATCATGCAGATCAATGCCACTTTAGTCAAAGGAAAAGCCAGAGTGCAGTTTGGAGCCAATAAAGTAAGTGAGGTTTTTCTTTTTAAAGTTGTGATATTATGTTGGTTTGATATAATAAAGGTTGATAGTTGTTTTACACAGGCACAGTGTTTCTCTTGCATTTCTCTCCAACGTTTCTGTCTGATTGCATATTCTCAACATTTCATTTTGTTCGTTCTATCTCATTTGGATGTTCAAGCTCTACTATATTGTTTGCAAACACAACATTCAGTCATCCATTCAGCTTCTTTGACCTTTATTGGAATCCAGTCTTTTTGGGGGGAGCCTTTCCTTTTAGCCCTGCCATTTTTGACTGCAGGAACCAAAGGCTAAATGCTGTTTTGACAAAGAAATTGCAGCTTAAAAAAAAAAGAAGTGCTTCTGCGGTTACACGGAGCTTTAGGGTTGGCAGTGCACAGACACGTCTGATGGCTGGTACCGCAAGCTGCAGTGATGGAACAAGCTCCAGGATGAAGGAGGGGGCTTTGATTAGTAGAAGAAAACGGTGAAATTTGACCTTTCGTTCATGTTCTACATTTTATCTGGGACAACAGGGATTATCCAGGCACTTTTTTTTTTGAGCATAGATCTTTCCAGCAATTCCTGAGTCTGCCCAAGATCTTGCTTTGGGAAAGACCCGGGATTCTCAGCTGTTTCATTGAAAGGAGTCTGTTCAGGGGGGTTTGGGCACTTAGTAAGAATACTTTCCAGGTATTTTCCTTTTATTTCACTCCTCCTCCTGTCATGATAACACCTTAATTAAAGAAACATTCCATGGGACAAACAAAACACAAAAGCCTTCAGAAATCTCTATAAATAAGCTAATTTTAGGTAATACAGCTTGAATTCACTTTGTACTTTTTCTTGCTCTTAGCTCTGCTGAGCAGTGGCAGTGTAGACACACCAGCACAGCAGTGAAGGACGAGTGACACATAGATTCGTGGCTCTATTTTACCCGATCCTCCATAAGTGTTAGACCTCAGTGGAATCCAACATGTGTACAGTTGAAATAATCTTAAGGCTTGAAAAAAAAAAAAAGTTTTGGAGCTTTACCATTTTAGGTGCCGCTCTTGGGGTGGGGGAAAGAAAAACAAAAGCCTCATTTTGTAGCTTCCAGGAAAACTTCTCTGTGTAAAATTTGTCCCCCAGAACTTTGCTTACTTTGCTTTTGTTCTGAATCTTTTTGGGTGTTTGCCCTTTTTAAAGAACTAATAATTTTAACACAATGCTGCAATGCACACACTACAGTTGTTTTTTTTTTTTTTTTCCAGAATCAGTACAATCTTGCCAGAGCACAGCAGTCCTACAAATCCCTGGTTCAGATTCATGAAAAGAACGGTGAGTGTCTCTGTCTGCAGTCTGCGATAACCATAATCCTCTGATGCATCAGAGCTGATTGATATCAGTCCGCAGACTGGTGTGCGTCTGCTAAACATGTTAACATTAACATGCATGAAGTCCATTAGATTTCACTGTTTGCTGTTGTTTGTGTAACAGGTAGAAGTGTATGAAGTGAATAAAGAAAGAAGGATCACAGCAACACAAAACTGTGCAAATGATTTAACATGATTTACTCAGCTTTGAAATCATATTTAAACAATACTGTTGTTTTATTTGGCTTTGGGGTCATATTGACTTTAGGTCTTTTATAACAAGCCTGAAACTTGCCCCCCCCTCTGGTCAAAGAAACCAAAAAATTAGCTGTTGAAAATTTGAGTTGTGTTAGAGAAAGATGAACATTAGTTATTTTGATTCTTGAGCTTAATAAAACATTTCACTTTTAAAAGAAATGCAGACTACTTTGTATAAATTACTTCTTTTTCTGTCTGGAAACATAAAGCTAGATGTAACTGGAACAGAAATAATAAGCCAGTAAGTTGGAAATGGATTCACCTACTATATAGAATAAGTGTTGATGTTTTTTCCTATTATTGTGTTTTCATTGTGCATTTTCTGCTTCTTCCTTTAGGCTGGTACACACCCCCTAAAGAGGATGGCTAAAACAGACTGTTGCCTTTCCTGCACTGGGACCACATGTCTTAGATTTTTTTTTTTTTCTTCTTTTTTTTTTTTTTTGGTGACCAATATCATTTTTAGCCTGCAAGTAATATTGTTCTTTCCATGACCGTTCGAACTTCAAACCAAATTCCTCATTTAATGATCGCCCCAAACCTAGACACTCAGATTCGCTCATCTCCACCTAAAATTGGACACCGCCGTCCTCTCTTCAGACACTCATCTCTTCGTGTATCTGTTGGTTGGAGAAGTCTTTTCCTTTTTTTTTTTTTTTTTTTTTTTTACATAATTTAACTTGCAGAAAGCCACGTGATCCGGCAACACACTACTCCCTGTTGTACTGCATGAAGAGATTAACCTGGAACCCCCCCCCCTTCCCCTC
>JAOXNZ010000044.1:15240284-15254099 GCA_028566095.1 Kryptolebias brasiliensis | reverse complement strand
AAAACTTTTATGAAATAATTTTTTTTTTATCCTGTTCTTTCAAATGCAATTCAGTAAAAACAAATTCATGTGAAACATTGAAAAATCCCAGATTAGACAGCTGATATATATTTTTTTAAACCAATGGCTTGGGCCTCCTTTGCATAGGTCGGTTTTGTTTTTCCCCAGCAGATGGCGGTGTTTGCCAAACCGTTAGGCTCCAATGGTTCAGTCTACAAATTGTGGGAGATAGTTTTAATTAAATGAGCTTAAAAAAACAACAAATAAACTGATTTAGTTATGTTAGAGATTTAAAGGTTGGCTGCCTTTTCACCTGTTCATAAGTTACACATAAGATGATTTAAAAGATTGTGCACTCATTTTTTTTATTCTTACAATTCTGCTCAAATATGGCTGCAAACATTTGGTTTTCCAGCCAAGTCCATAAAGTGTCAACATAGTGGGAACCTTAAAAGAGTGGGAGTTATTTCACAGTAAAACAATGCCCTGGTGTTTTCAGTTAGTGAGGCTAAACATCTACTTGGAGTGGTTTCGTACAAATAATAATAATAAAATAGGAAATCTATGCATTTAAAATGTTTTTCAAAAGGTTTCATGGATCTAAGATACTAAAGGTCTGATTTTGGAGTCAACAAAGTTTTGGAGAATGAGGCTTCAAGGAGAACATATAATAAGTATAGAATAAAACCATAGCTTGAAGTTTGGGAAAAATCCCTTCAACAACAACGACAACAAAATCTGTTCAAAATGTTGGTGCAGATGATGACAGAATAAAAAAGCGGCTACATTTTTAAGAAAAAAGATTAAAAAATCAAAAAATCAGACTGGGAAGTAGAGTTCAACAGAAGGATGATTTCGCCACAAGACAGCAAGCTGCAACATTGATGGGAAAGTTTATCAGGAAGTTTTATTACTAATTTATTATTAAGTGGCACTAATTTACAGTACCTTCCCTAAGACTGATGACGTGAACATCCACCTTCTCTGTGTTTCTGCAGTTTTCTCTAAATGTAGTTCCACTTTTCAGTTTCTGTCTCTGTAATCTCAAAGATTCCACCAGATGGCGCTGCAGCACTCCTGTAGTGTGCATTTTTTCAAGTTACTGAAAACATGTAGGAAGAACAGCAAGCTTGTATTATCAGACAGTTGATGTTTTTTTATGATAAGATGGACTTTGAGGTTAAAACAATACATTATGAGATTTTTTTTTCCTTTGTAGTGGGAGCTGGAGAGTGCCGTTGATGAGATACATTTTATATGGACTTGTATAATTCATATAACTGAATCAGATAGCATTACTATTGGTTGGTGTGCTCTGATCTCATAGATGTCTGATTTTTGATTAATATTTTAATCAAATCCTTTTAGTTCTCAAGATGACCATGACAGCTATAATAAGCAAAAGGACAACAGTCACGGTGCTGTATAGCCTGTGTACTCATAGATATAAAAAAACACTCAAACCAATTCAGAATGTAGTTTTTCAAGATAAAAGAAAAGAAAAGCTGGTACATTACTTTAAACCAATGCAAATTGTACAAAAAGACAAAACAAGCTCTTTGCTGACCTTGGATACAAAACCTTGAGAGCAGCAAGTCCTTGTGCTGGAACAAGAAGCTGAGGAACTCTGCATGTTTTCACCCTGACACAGCAATATACAAGTTTTTATATATTTGTTCCACATGGGTGGTTCCACTTTCACTTCAAGCTCAGGTCCTCTACCAGAGGCCTGGGAGCTCGAGGCTTCTCTTCAGTATCTTAGCTGTTCCTAGGACTGCGGTCTTCTGGACAGAGATCTCTGAGGTTGTTCCTGGGATCTGTTGGAGCCACTCTTCCAGTTTGGGGGTCACAGCACCGAGTGCTCCGATGACCACTGGTACCACTGAGGCTTTGACTTTCCACAACTTCTCTATTTCCTCTTTCAGCCCTTGGTATTTCTCAAGCTTTTCGTGTTACAGTCGCTTGGGACTGCTACATCTATCACCACAAAGTCCGGTTGGTTAGCCATCACCTGTTTGTCAGTCTGTATCTGGAAGTCCCACAGTATTTTAGCCCTGCTATTCTCCACCACCTTAGGTGGAGTCTCCCACTTTGACTGTGGGACTTCCAGTCTATACTCGGTACAGATGTTCTTGTACACCATTCCAGCCACTTGGTTATTTTCCATGTATGCTTTGTCTGCCTGCATCTTACATCCTGCTATTATGTGCTGGACTGTCTCAGGGGCATCTTTACATCTTGGTAATTTAGCAGATCATCATCATTCAGATACCCTGCTGGTATAATAACCCTGGACTTCTGTGCATTGTGATGTCTTCTATCTCCTCCTTTGATTTCAGGTTATTATTAACTGATGACTGGCACAGCATATGTGTTGATGGCTTACCATTCAGCTGGCTCTTGTGACTGACTTTCTTGCGGCCTCATCCTGGTTGCCATTTGTCTGCGGTATACCAAGGTACTTATAGCTTTCCTGGACATCTGCAATGCTGCCTTCAGGTAGTTCAACCCCTTCAATTGTGATCACCTTGCCTCTCTTGGACACCATTTCGCTGAGGGGGGTCCTTTATGTCAAGGATCACTGTTGCATACCAGCTTATTGGTCTCTGTGATGGTGTCACATTCTTCTAGCAGACTCACATTGGGGTACATTGTTGCTAGGGCAAGGGGTGTCGTCCTCAACAATCTAGGTGTGATAGCAGGTTTCACTCTCGAATGTTGGAACTTTGTTTCATAGTCAATTTGGATGGTACCTATAGGTACCTATGTTTCCATAGATAGTTCTCTAGGCTTGCTCATATAGTAAGTATGTTGAGTTCTCTGTCCTTGTCCATCAATGTCTTGTTTCCTTACATCTGACACAAAGTTAATCCAGGCGACGGTCGAGCATGGCATCATTTTTATGTCGCTCACTCATTGTGTGACCAAGGTTGCTCGGAGTTTGGCACTGGGATTTGAACCCTGGAACTCCTGATCTCAAAAACCCAAAGTCGTGTGACTTAACTGTGCCAACTCCCAGCTATACAGACAACTTTCCCCAGAGCTTACTCTTAGCACAAAGTGGGCTGCTTTCCAAATCAGCTAGAGATGACTAATAGCCAGCAGCTTAAGAGCTACATCCATCAGAACTTGACACTCACTTTTCGAATATACAGTGCAGTGCGAAGGTTTTAGACCTCGTCTGTATCAGTTCATCTACACCTGCACACAGTTTCTGAAGGAGCTCTGCAGGTAAGTTGTACTAAACGAGTCAGAGAACAAACTGCAAATCAATGCACTTTAGTTTTAAGTTTCCCTCATTTCTCTTGTGCTGCTTTTTACTCTTAAAAATGAAAATAAGCTCTTGTTTCGTTGAATAATTGTTTACTGTCAGCTCTCTCAGTCAGAGCCCCAAAGATGCTTTTAACAGTGCAATAGCACAGGAGCAACATCAGATGCTCTCGCAGACAGCAGCAACTCCTCGGTGTTAATATGCCTCCACAGTGGTCTGTGTGAGCCTCGTCAAAGCAGCCAAAGAGCAGGAGAAGAGAGCTGCAGTAATGATGCCCTGTTTGGGAGAAGAAACAACCCCACCTGTGACCTGAACTCACAAATCATCTGTGGCAGAAACAATCATCCACACATATACACTGTTAATGGACAGCCTTTCAAACCTATACCCCTCACATGTTTAAACCGTTGGCACTAAAAGGCTTATTTAGTTTAGTTCCATTTTAACAGATTAAAAAAAGGAGTTTTCACTGAAGTTGGAAACTTTACAGCTCATAGATAATAAATGATGACAAAAATAGCATCTTCACTCGGCTGTGACTGGCAGTCATATTGAGATTTCCACAGGAGACTGTTGTGAATGATTATTAAATAAAAAGCAGGTATGGTATGAGGGTTTTTTTTTTTTTTTTTTCAGGGAAGCAATTTGTAGAGCAGGTTGTCCTGAGACTCAACAGCTAACTGAATTTGCATGATGTTTGGAGATTTATGTGTGAAGGGAAGCGGTTCATATGGTTCTGCTAAAACAACAAACTTAGCAGTAAAGTAGGAGTAAACCTTTGTTATAAATAATTCAGCAAATCATGTGGTAAGTGACCTGACCGGGGTGCACCCCGCCTCTCGCACAATGACTGCTGCAGAAGGTTACCAAGTCCCCAGGACTCAGAAAGGAGAAGCGGGTAAAGAAAATGGATGGATGCGGTAAATTTAATCTTATTGTAGCCTAAAAAAAAAAAAAAGTTGTATTACTTTCAGTCTGTCACATAAAGATGCTCTGAGAAGACTGATGAAGACTGCAAAAGGACTGTCTGCTGCCATTAAATCATCAATTATGGAAATACCTGTGTGTTTGTCTGTTATCAAAATATCTTCCTAACTGCTGTATGGGTTTAATGAAACCTTTCGAAAGTAATTATTGGATGTATGTCTCCAACTGATTAACTTTCGGAGTCAACCCCAAGATAGCTTCTACAAGTAATTGACCTAAGGAAACACAAAAATGGCCGTAACCCAGTCATTTTTACAGAAATTGAGCTAAAACTGGGTGTGGCCACAGCTGAGAGTCATCCCCAACACATACTCAGAGCACAAACAGCTCATTCTACATCTTAAATCTTTGGCCATGCAAGGTGGCAGTTGATACACATTTCTTCAAGGAATGCTACTTTTTTAATGTGTCCAGGTTTATCATCATCATCTTCATCTTTCACATAATATCTTTTTTATTTTTTTTTGTTATAATCCCATTTAAAGTAAGAAAAGAAAAAGAGCTTTTTTACTGTGTTGACATGCAATAGTGTCTGCTTGTTCCTATTCATTTTATTCAGTCAATTTTGTTTTTGGAGTGAAAAACAGTTCTGGCCAGATTGGCCAGAAATTGCCAACTTGGCTCTTACTGTCACTGGCAGAATAATTCAGTCAAGCAGGTGAAAGCTTTCTAATTTTTATAAAAGCACTGCAAGAATTGACTGAACCATTTATTTTTTTTAAAGCGCGACGAAATGCTGAGCTTTAATCACTGCTGTGCTGTTTCACTAAATTATCCCCTGCTCCTGAGAAAATGGTAGGCTTCATATTGTTAGAAACAAATAAATTAAAAAAAAAAAAATATCACAATTTGGTTAATTCATCACAGCAGTGAAAAATAATTCATTTTTACTCCATTTTAGTCCCTTAAAGATTGACTTGGAGCTCAAATGCTCACAGCAGCAGTGAGATGCTGACCTTCACCAGCTTTCTTTCATGTGTCCATTAAGATATTCACTTCAAATTTATTCACAGTTTGCCTCTCAGGCTGCAGCAACATCACAATCAAGCATCGGCATGCATAAAAGGGCCCGCTCCAAAAAATTCAATCCTCCCTCGACTTGATGTATATGTAAATATTAATGATCCATGGATCTGCATTTTCTGCCCCATATTCTGCTGCCATCAGATATTTATTTATTTATTATTAATATTTTATTTTTTTTAGGACACTCAGACTCAGTCTGTTATTGTCAAAGCTCGGCGCTCACCACGGTGTGATACCTGGATCTATTCGCGGAAAACAAAGGATAAAACTGAAAACTCGTCTGCTAAAGATGAAGTAACTCGCAAACACCCCTGTCGAACGGAATACCTTTCTTGAGGTCCTTTCACCTTGCATTGTGCCTGCTTGTCCTCCCTGCCAGTGAGCAATAGTCAGAGGTTCAGCTCAGCGTGACGCTTTGCTTCCCTGCGCAGACTTACGCTTCAGACCAGGCTAAATGGATTTCCATTAAAGGGCTATGACTCATTCCAGATGCTTACTCAATACTGTGTGGGCACTGTAGCAGAAAGTTTCCTCCGGACAGAGCAAAATGAACAGCAAGGCCAAACTCGCTCACATAAAACAGAGACCACAATGGCCTTTGCTTTGTCACTTTTGCAGCAGAAGAAGATGCTTTAATTCCTTGGTTCTCAAACTGGGATGCAAGTACCACTGGTGGTACTAAGGGTTCCTCTAGTGGTGCTCAGAGGAAATTTTAGTATCAACTGTTAACAAGTTAAATAATAAATAATAATAAATAATAAATACCTGTCATGAGGTGAACTTTGATATGAAGCAAAAGAGCATTCAAAACAGATGAGTGGATCAAGCGAATCGCAATTCTGGCACCAAATGGGAAACACTTGAAATAATGGAAAATATTTTAAGATTCCTTGTGGAAACTGGATTTGACGATAATTAACCGTACCCGTGAAGCCTCTAGAACCAGCTAGCAACAAAAGATGCAAAACAGCAAGGAAGTTTGAGTCACATTAACTTACATTTGTAAGCTCATTTGAGAAATGAAAATTCTCAGCGGTGAGTACATGAAACCATCACATCTTAAACCACACCTTCCAATCAGGGTTAGGTATGTTTGTTTGTTTTTTTGTTTTTTTTGCCTTGATGGTATGAATCAGTCTGGTGACAAAACAGGAGTAGGGAGTTAAAGGTAAGGCACAGTCTGACACACGTCAATCAAGATCCTATCTTTTTAGCCCAGGAGTTAAAATGTGAAGATTGTTCAAATGATTAGGTTTACTTAGCAATCAAAGCAGCTGTAGGTTTGTTTGTAGAATTTTGGGACACATGCACAGTAATGTCTCTGGAGACATCCTGAAAGCCCGGCTGAAGAAGGGTTACAGTTTGGATTAAATAATAATATTAATAATAATAAAACAGGTTTGACTTTTAGCTTAGATTTAGGCTTTCAAATAGATTGGTTAGTTTGCTTGTTTTTGTCAGAAACTTGACCTGTTTAAAAACCTTCAAGCCTAAAAACCAGTTAACATGTACTACTGGTTTTTACTTAATGTCTGCTGAAATGGTGGTACTCAGAGAGCTTCGTATTTTCTGTGGTGGTACTTGTTATAAGAAGTTGGAGAACCTCTTCTCTAATTGATATGTCAGTGTTACAAAAGAATAAAGGTGACCAGACAAAAGACGGGACGATAAAACCCTCCTGGATTCCTGTAAAGTAAATAATACGGATCAACCTGATAGTCTGAAATCAGAGAAATATTTAGGTTCAAATGAATCAGTGCCCCATCAGATTGGGTGGATGTGACTCACCTTCTGTGTGTGTGTGTGTGCTGTGCTCAGGTGTGTGAGTGCTTGTTTCTTTCTCCTTTATGCATCATATACATTTCACCAGAACTATGCCTGGACTTCGGCTGGACCTGCATCAGGCGATCAATAGGAAAAGCAATAATCTCAGTGAAATGGACCGTCTGCTTTACTGTGATTCACTTATGCAGTTCACTGACTGCAGATGGAGAATGGAACTGAATTAAAGATAGAGCATAGATTTAAACCTTCGCCTCCCATTAAAGTTCCTCAGGGATATTATTGGAAATAGATAGTTTAGCAAAGATGACA
This sequence comes from Kryptolebias brasiliensis, assembly GCA_028566095.1. NCBI lineage: Eukaryota > Metazoa > Chordata > Actinopteri > Cyprinodontiformes > Rivulidae > Kryptolebias > Kryptolebias brasiliensis. The sequence goes on along the minus strand of JAOXNZ010000044.1, from coordinate 15,246,721 downwards.
AATATGATCATTAGAGCTGTTTTGCATTCTTTAAAGCATAACACATAACACATTTCCAGATCAGAACATATGGCAGCGAGTTCAACTTTAAAGCAAACCTTGGTTCTGTTGTTGACTTTCTTTAAGGTCGTTGTCGTAGATCTTATTAATGTTCCCCAAGTGATGGGGAGATCTAATGATTGAAGGCCTTCCAAATCATTTCTGAATTGAAATAATAAAAGTAGGATTGAACACAGAACATATCATTAATTTGCAAGGTTCTGATAATCATGGATCCAAAGTCAGGTGTGCAAAAGCAATGGAGGCAAATCTTTACCTTTTCATCTGTTCACTTTGTCTTTTGCCTCTAATGTCACTGGGCTTTAGGAGAAAAATGCAGATTGTATCTAAAGAAATCCTTTAATATGTTTGTATTTCAGCTACAGAATATGTGGGTACTGCTTGAAAGACTGGAAAAAAAGAACATGCTTGCTCTCATTGTTCTGACTGTACTTTGGCTATGAAAACGCATCATGTGATGCTGTATTTTCATGGTTCTTGGGTGTTATCAAGCAAATGCAGTATCAAACCAGTCTTAGGTTATTGACATGCAAATCACACAGATGGCATTAGAAGAGGCAGACTCAAAGTAAATAAATCTTCATCTACCTTACAAAGCAGCATTAGGTCCTAATGTCCTACAAAAGAAACATCTGAAAAAACATTCTAATGAAATGCATAATTTTTGAAATTGTCCTGTCACCAAACATAAAAAAGAAACAAATCACTCCACAAAAGTAAATGTTCTTGCTTTGCATTTATTTTTTGGTTTAAAGTTTAAATCTGGTGCACTCATTTCAAAATACAAACGAACCCTGGCACCACCCCCCCCCCCCACCAAAAAAAAAAACATCCTCTCAGAAACCAAAATGTTGGGTAGTCAAAGATTTTTTTAATTTTAACATTGAATGCTGGTCCTGCTAAAGGTGAGATCTCATCTGCTGATCATGTCTTGCAATCCTTGTTGTTGCAGATGAAATGAGGCTGGCATGTTCATATTGCAAAGTAGAAAGAACAGGTCGTGTTGCAGCAAGAAAAAGAGATTTTGCATGAGAAGCACCTCTTTTTTTATCCCCAGTTTTCCCACAGTTTTTTGAATGACACTGCATGAGGTTTGCCCAAGTTGTTCAGAAACTTTGGCGGCGTACGATGTCTCGGCAGCTGGGGAGTATATGCTGTTTTGCTGCTCCACTGTGTGTCTTTTCATGTGGCCGAGCCTCTGCCTTCGACTGATGATGCCCACCTGAAGCACAACACATCACCTGGACAATGATTTCCCTTGATGGCTCCATTAGGTGAAGAAGCTAGAGGAGATGAGTAGGAAGAGGAGAAGGGAAGAAAGGGAATGACCGACCTCCTGAGAGCAGAATAAAACGCTCCCCCTCACCCTAATCTTTGCTCTATTTTGAGAAGCAGCAGGAGGGATGTCGATGACGTGACGACGCTGCTGACAGATGATCGGACATGAGAGCACTCACAGGCATGATGGATGGCATCTCTGTGGTGGTTAAATGGCTGCACCGCCTTGGAGGAGACAGGGGAAGACAGAAAAGACAAAGGACTTTCCATTACCAGGGGGGACAATTTCATTAACAAAATGGCCTTGAAGTAATATTTGGCTTGCTGTTTCACACAAAAAAAAGGGGGCAGCATGGCAGAGCAGTGGTTAGAGCTGTCGCCTCACGGCAAGAAGGTTGCAGGTTCAAAACTCTAGGCACTCCGGTTTCCTCCCACAGACATAACCATGAATGTTAGGTTAGGTTAATTGGTAACTCTAAATTGTCACCAGGTGAGTATAAAAAAACAAATGTTTGTCTCTATGTGGCCCTGTGATGGATTGGTCCAGGGTGAGAGGTGGGGCACACCTGGCGTTAGCTCCCCTTCACTGTGCATGGGAAAGCATTTTAAGAAAAAGAAAATAAACGAGTTTTAATACAAGTGATAATGGTGGCCACAAAAACATTATAAAGTCCTGCAGATATAATTAAAAATGGACATTTAACACTGTATTTATGACACGGAGGTTTCTAACACATAGGACAACAAGACAAAACAAACAAACAAAAACTACTGCTGAGAAGGTTTCATTATTTGCTGTGAGCAAGCCAAAAGGTAAGAGCCTCTATAAGTGGGCCAAAGCCATAGCACCTCAGTGGTGATAAGTATCTTATCAGCTTTTCGTCTGTCTCCTGAACTCTTAGAGGATATCTGCTGTAATACAGAATGTTCGACAGTCACAGCTACCTGCAGATAAGGGTTTTTATATAGCAGTGCTTTTGCAGAGCACATATCTAAGACAAAACATTGCTTTGGCAGTCCATCAATTATCTCATGAGTCATTTCTCTCAGGCAGAAAGTGGGTCGTACTAAAAGTCTCTGCAGCCATTTTTTGCTGTAACCATTTTTCGTGTTTTTTTTTTTCTTTCCTTGTTTTGTCTAGGGAATATTTTCTGATCCTACTAATGCACAGCACAGACAGTGACATCCATTATGTTGTGTTTTCTGTCTCCAATTACACAGAGGATCTGCAGGCCGTAACACTTGAGTGTGACATATGTTGTCATTGCACTGGTTTTCCAATAAAGCAGTGGAGGCATTTCATTTTCACATGCATGAATACATTACACTTCCCTAAACGGACCTTTGGAGCCTCCGGGCTGGATAGGAGACAAGGCTGGGCCAGTTTCACACAGGCAAGCCTCATCAATCCACTGCTTCATTCGGCTCACAAAGGGAGTCCTTTTTCACTGGCAAGGACAGTCGATAGACTGCTGCTTCCCAGATGAGAGCAATTCCATTAAAAAGACCCTCCACCTACACCTCAAATAAGGGTTTATCAGAGGCCAGCAGCCTCCAGTTGTCAGATGTGAGGAGAGTGAATGAATGTTGCTGAGAGACTTTGCAGCTTCTCCCCTTTTTGTGCCCACTAATGTCACCACTCTCCTCCCTGCAGCTTTCAAAGTCAAGGCTTGTAGCATACAGTAGGTGTATGTAAGTGGGTTTATGATATTTATCCTGTATCTATGCTAATCTATGGGTTACCTGTAATGAATTAGATTCCTACCAACTTTTGCAGAGACAAATGGACTGATAAAAATAACTATTACTGTAGCTGACAGATGTCTGAAGCCCTGATATCCAATAGACACATTAATGATTTTTCTTTTCTTTTCGGGTTCACTTGCGCAAAACCATTAGGATCTTGCCAGCGCACTCCTAGTTGTACCATTTATTGAGCTGACTCATGGGTACACTTTGGATAGATAATATTTATACACTGGTTTGTCAGAGATCCCAGATACAAGCGGCTGAAATGAGTTTCCTTCGTAGGGTGGCCAGGCTCAGCCTTAGAGATGAGGTGAGGAGCTCCATCAAACGAGGGGAGCTCGGAGACGAACCGCTGCTCCTTCACATCGAAAGGAGCCATTTGAGGTGGTAAGGGCATCTGATTAAGATGCCTCCTGGACACCTCCCTTTGGAGGTTTTTCGGGCATGTCCCGCTGGGACTCGACCTTGCGGCACACCCAGAACTCAGGAAGGATTATGTATCCTCTCTGGCCTGGGAACACCTTGGGATCCCCCAGGAGGAGAGCTGGAGAGTGTTGCTGGGGAGAGGGATGTCTGGGTTTCCCTCCTGGACTTGTTGCCTTCGTAACCCAACCACGGATAAGTGGTAGAGGATGGATGGATGGATGGATGGATGGATGGATGGATGGATGGATGGATGGATGGTTTGTCAGCTGTCTGAATTTTGAGTGATTTCTAACCAGAAATTTAACATAAACTCTTTGTTGTGCTCAGTCCTTTGGGCCTGTTTTGTTTCTGGTACTGCCTTTGGAATGAAAGGTTAAACAAAAGTAACCTGGATATTCTTTGGAAAGATTAAAACCTAAAATCCATCTTGCTACTTTTCTTTGGAGCTGTGACCCATCACATTTGACCATGACAGCACAGTCAGCAGCATATGGCGACACAAAAATGGGAGAGAGCATGAGAGATGCTCTGTGAGTGCAAAATCTACTGGGGTAAACAACATTTATCATCACCACTATAGATGAAAGTTTGTAAATGGAGAAAATTAACTTAGTCTCAAGAGGCTTAATGGGAAAAAAATGTTTAACATGACAAGAATTTTAAACCCACCTTAAAAGTCTCAAAAATCTATAGTCAAGAAAGAAAAACAAGAGTTGGCTCTTTGATAAAAGCTTACTTGTTTAAAACTATATTAAGTGGATGGGATTTAATATTTCTGTGACAGTGAGCAGAAGTCTATCGAGTTTTATTGTCTGCCAGTGTGATGGATGCACAAAAATAATGATTGAAAGTAGATGATTTTTGCTTTGATGTGTTGACTTTGCCAGCTAACATCTCACTCATGTCCTGGCATCATGACTGACAGGGCATCCCTTTAAAGACTCTGTGAATCACAGTGCCTAACCAGATTTTTTAGCACATCTACCCTTTATTTTTAGCTTTACTCAATCTTAATCCGATCTATTAGCTGCATTATTGTGCAAATGTTTGCATTTTACATTTTACATCAGTCGTATGTTAGTCAGCAGCTTTTGGAGCATTTATTTTCCTTAGTTTTGATGATAACTGCATTTGCTGAAGGCTAGAAACTGCATACTTGGAAAGGGTATAAGGTAAACAGTTAATTGTCATCATTCTACCAACATTATTATAGAGAGCTAATGTTTTCAATTTAAGCTTCAATCTGTAGGTTTGACCAATGCTACAACACCTCCCAGTCTGTTCTAAATAATATACTTAAACCAACTGGTGTCTGAGAGGCCCAATCTTGCCGAAGGAATTTTATGACAAAATGATTTATGAGCTCTGAATCCATATCCTGTCTTTTTGTGACCTTTTCCTGAGGATTCGTATAATTAGATGAGAGGCTCGCAGAGGTATAGAAGGGGTGGAGAGCATCTGTCAAAGTGAGATTTCTTTTTCCAGGGAAGTCTTAAATGGAGACTTCTCAGTGGACACTGTTGCAGCCACAGTGCAGTCCCTCTGTTACATAGCAGTTGTGTGCAAGGTTAGGACTGGTGTGAATGTTTGACCTAAAACTAAAACAAATGAGGCACTCGGCTCAATCACTGTGAGCCTTTTGTTTTTCCTCCTTGTAAGAAAAAGCAAATAAATCTTTTTAACTGATCACATATTAAGTGAGAACACCAAGACCAAAATCTGCAATATTGTCATGGAATAATAATAATAAGAAGAAGAAGATCCAGAATTCATCCCTGCAAAGTTGGAATTGTTAAATATGTGAATTAAAGACTCAAATTGTTAATGTAATTGTCAGGAAAGGATTGTCAACGGGAAAATAAAATGTTACCATAGTTTTACTGAGAAAGGAATCTCTTTTTGAAATCCTGAAGTAAGAAAACTAGAAGAAGCCAAAGATCTGCGTTAAGTACAAAGAACCGCTTTAGCAAAGTAAAGTTGCACAAAACAGGAAAGGCTATTGTTTTTTAGTCAAACAGTTTGTGTTTTTACCAATAAAATATCAGGTTCCATTTTGCCAAACTTTCACACTTTATCTGTGGAACTGAGACATGTGAAATTAGCGATCCACCTTCACTTGTTGCTCATTATGTTTGCGGTTTAAACAGGATGATGCTACCAAGCAAACAGCAACTCAGGCTCAAGTATAAATGTTACATTGCTTTACAGGGCAAAACACGGCAGTTTTATAAAGAAAAGCTTCAGGAATTGACAAATGGCTTCAATTTCAAGACACCAAAATGGCCACATAATCTTGTGAGCTATTTTTGATATTTTTTAATATTCACAAAGGTAGAGGAGCATTATTCTGCAGACTGTCAAGCAGCACGAAGTTTGAGCTCTGTGTGATCTCCCACTTTCTCAACTTTTTACATCCTCGCTGTCACTGATTATCAATTGGATTTAGATAAACAGAATACAGTATGAGCAAGAGTTAGTATAAAAAAAAATCCATGCTCAAGTATAGGTATAAAAAAAACTGATTTAGAGTTTGCCATTACGTTAAATGAATGCCGTCTTATAAAAAAATCTCTATGAGCATCTTTTGGTTATAAAATATGCTGTTTTAAGATTAGGATCCCACTGCTGGGTCAATACAAATAACTCTGTTAGCAAAAGTATCTTTGTATAGACATTATTAAACTTGAACATCCAATAAATGCTTGTCTCAGATCTCAAGGTAAAAGAAATTAAATGGGTTACAATCATAAATTGAATACAGAAATGACAACATAGAAAAATAATTTGTTTTTTTTGTTTTTTATTTATGCTGCTTTTTATTTTTTTTTACAATAATTATGAAAGAAAAAAAAACTTCTAGGGTTTTAAGTTTGAAAAGAGCTTACAGAGATTTTTTATTTTATTTTTTTTTATTTTGATAAATT
>JAOXNZ010000044.1:15142877-15166580 GCA_028566095.1 Kryptolebias brasiliensis | reverse complement strand
TCTTTTTTTTTTTTTTTTTTTTTTTTTTTTTTTTTTTTTTTTTTCTTTTCTTTTCTCAATACACAGCTGTAGCAGTAGAGTGTGTTGCTTTCAGAAACAGCCAATTCATGAAGACCTTTATTCCTTTTTTTTAAAAAGTAGTATTTGACTGTCTTTATTTCAGCCACAGGCCATAGTCTTTTTCATTTAGGCATTCTTATTAAAACACCTAAAAAATAACGTCAAGTTTTGATGAGTCAGTTGCTTCTCATTTTAATGTTGTTGTGTAAATTCTTAGATTCAGGCACTTAAAAATGTTATAAGCTAAAATTGGCAAAGTAAATTAAAAGCTTTAGAAATAAAATGGACACATGCTCGTTACAAGTTGTCTGATCGTTGCTTTTATATCATTGAGAAAAAGTTCCTTATTCGCCTGACTCCTTTTTCTGTAGCCTTTTTATTTTCACTCTGTGCTGTGACTGAGACCGTTTACTCTGTCGTTAACCTCAAGCTCAGTTTTATGTTTTTCTGAGATAAAATCTCAGAATTTTCTCTGAAATTGCAGCTTTCCAATGAAGTACATTTTTCTCTCTAAATGTTTGTGGACTTGTAGCAAAGCTTTGGGTAGAGTTTGTCATTAAATAATGAAGTTAAACATTACAAAAGCATATAAGAAATGCATTATTAGTTGAGGTTGCTGTCAAATATTGGGTTCAATGCCAGATCACCACAAACGCTGCAGAAATGGAAAGGTGGGTTTTATGTACAGATTTAGAATCGAAAACCTGGTGTTGAAGCTGAATTTCACCTCGAGTTACAGATGTGCAGGCAGTTGTTAGGCAGCGGTGATGGTTTCCTCACCATGAGCTAACAAAAATAGCTTTTAGGTTCAGTTTTATTGTCACAGCTCTATGTAAGCACGTTTCTCCTGTGTTGCTTTCATTTTGCAAAGCGTAGTTCAAATGGGTTACCAAACCTCTTGTCAAAAACAAAAGCACGGACAGTCAAAATGTGCAAACCCAGTCTGCTCAAAATAAAATACCCACTAGAGGATTAAATTCCACAGAGCTTATTTATGTTCGTGTGGACAATAGCATTTTATTTAAACAGAAATGGGAAAGAAGTTAGAATTGCTAGAACATTATGTCTCTGTGCTGATATCTGTTTTTATTTTTGACTTTGAAGCAGGGGTTCGTGGTAGTGCAGAGAGAAGAGTTCTCTTAGGACACACTGAACTGGTGTATCCGCCGCACATCTGGGTGAGACTGGTGCAGGCAGGTGGCTGCTCTCCTCTACAGATGATTTATACCCATAGACTCTGTTTCTGGATCACCCTAACCTGACTTTGCAGATTCATATGTGAAGGATTTGATTGATCTTGTTGTAGTTAAGCAGGCTGATGAAGCCACTTTGATGAACACAATCAAGACAATGTTACTCTCCAAGCCCCACTGCATTGTTTCTAGCAGAGGAGAAACAAAAAAATTTTTTTTTTCTCCACTGAAATACTTTTTTTTTTCTAATAAGTTTCTCGAGAGTTTCATGAACCAACTGCCTCCATTGGTTGTGCTGAGGGATACACAGATGGTTCATTGAATCACCTTCCAAGCATTTTTTTTCTGAGTGTTTGCCCTGTTTTACACATTTTACATGGATGACTTCCCAGTTCTGTGTTTCAAACCATCTGGCATGTCAGGTTCTGATCTTCTTAAACAAATTCTATCACTTGTTCATTCCTTTTCAATATAGAAGCTGTGTCTGTCTAACATTTTCTTTGGACAACAGAAACAAGAACACACGAGTGAGGTTTATAATTTAATTTACTGAAATATTAGGAAGATATGTAATACATCTTGAAAAGACAACTGGAGGTAAAATACTTGATTCAACATCATCTTGGTATAAAATTGAATGACCTCTTCATTGGTTCTAAAATGTACTCTGATGTAATATGTGCTTTATAGGATATTGATTTGACAAAGAAGTGACCATACTTTATTGTTCTTCCTTTTTGTAATTTTATTTCAGAAGCATTTAAACTTTTTATTAAGAAAACAAGAGGGATTTTGTGGGAGAAGTTACCTAATATGAGCACCACGGTGACTGGAATTGACTTTTGTGATCTATTCATACAGAAATGCTAAAATTTCCCTAAACTAGAATTTTATATTTTAGCATTTATGTTGCTTTCTGATATGTTTTCCCTAACCACAACACACATACACATTTGGTGAATTCTGGAGCTGATGACCACTGACCACAGTGAACTAGTTAGTTATACTAACAGTGACAGCAGTTCAATATACCTGTTATATGTATACATTTTTTTATACTAAAGTGATATAAACCAATACCATTCACCAGCAGTGTTACTATATTCTGATGAATGCAGATTCAGTATATAGAAAAATACAAATGCAATACATAAGTTATGCTAAGTTGTGCCTGTACATCCAAGTTGCAGCATAGTTTAAACACTCTGGTTACCCCCGATGTGGTAATTTATCAAAAAAGTCAGCTCTGCATGTTTTTGTATGTAAATGGGTGAACGAGGAACACACCGTAAAGTGCTTTGTAAAACCTAGATAAGTGTTAGAAAGGAGCTACAATTTCCATTTCCATTCTGCAGCCAAGAATCCTCCAGCCACCTTTCAGTCACACTTATTCAGTCAAGACGCATTTAATTAAATTGTTCTCAGGTTTCAGTGTGTGTGAAGGTGTATTAATCTCCTTATACTATGGATAATAGAATACTAAATATACAGAGGAGGCTGAAATGAGATTGTTCTGCTCTCTTGACCCTCAGCTCATGTGTGATCGGCTGATTGACTGTGACATTTAATGGCATGACTAAGAATTATAGGCATTAACATTGTCTGGATGAGAGCTGGTGTAATTGAGATATGGCACACAGACAACAAACTGAGCGAAAGGTGTATTCAAATGGCGGTTAAAGAGAACTAGGACAGGCCAGGTTCCTGTTGACTGCATCACTAAATGTTTGGGGATGGATGAATAGTGGATTAGACCCAGCTAGTTCTTTCCGTTGAGATGGTTATAAAATATATAGTATGTACATTTGGTGTTTCTTTAATTTTGCTCCACATGGGATGAGGAAAGAAAAACAAAACATGGCAGACGCAAAGTGCATGAATAAACTCTCATCTTGCAGGTGTTCTGCTCTCCTTAGGGCCTCAGCATATTAGAGACCAGCAGTCGAGATGCTTATAATGTTAGATCTAGGGACCTTTTGAATTCATAATATTTACTGAGTTTTGTGTGCAGCTTTTTTCTTTCTCAGCATATTGTTTAGCGGTAATGTTCTTCAGCACTGCAGAGCAGGAATAAGATGCAGAGCTTAATGCTGCTCAGAAGGCTGCCGGTTAGCTGGCTATCAAGCCCCCATCAAAGTCACAAGAATGACAGCAAAAGTGGTACCAGCTGCCCCAACCCATTACTCCTCTGAACTGAACTGGGAATGTACAGGGTCGTGCACATGCATACACACACACACACACACACACACACACACACACCCTACCCAGCCGCACACGCTTCTCATTCTCTGACACATTAAGCTGCCTGGCTTTTGTTTTAATGGAACAACTAGCTTCGCTTTTAAAAGCGGTCAATTAAGTCCAATTTAGGAGAGGAGGGAAATCTGCATGTTACTTAATGAATATCAGGAGACAAGTAATTATGACGTCTGGAGAATGTGATCCTGGCATGAAAATGAGCTGATCCAGACCTATGCTTTCGTGAGGTTAGCGATTTATGTGATGGGGATGACTTCGTCTGGAGCATGTACCAATCTATGGAGCATGGCTTGCATAAAAATGCACTAATTTATAGCCTTTGTTAGGGCAGAAAACGATGATAATTGAAAGCCATTCTAGAAAACTGAAGGTCACAACTTTGACCACTACAGACAATAAATCCTTAATTGAAGGGGGCGTTGCATTTAAACAGTGCCACAGGATAAATTCCTCATGCTGACAACTAACTGTAGATTCTCCAAAGTCTGTGATTTATTTTAAAAAAAAAAACAGTGGTTAAGATGTGAACTTCTGATCTTTTTACACACCATCATCTAATACTAAAGAGCTTATTGTTCCATATTTTCCTAACAGAGCACTTTGCTCTCAGACTGAAGGTTTACTTGTGGTTCCCAGAGTTTCTAATGGTAGAACGGGAGGCAAAGCTTTCAGTTCTTAGGCTCCTCTCTTGTGGAACCAACTTCCAGTTTCTGTCCATTTTTCCATCAATAACATGTTTTTCTTTGTCTTTCTTCCGATAGAAACTACATCTGAACCAGTCATTCTGTGTTTGTGTCTCTTCCCTGTCCTCTCAAACACCATCTGCTTGAGGCAGATGGCTGCTAGTCCTGAGCCTGGTTCTGCTGGAGGTTTCTTCCTGTTAAAAGGGAGTTTTTCCTTTCTACTGTTGCCAATGTGGTGCTCAGGATGGGAGAGTGTGACGAGGTGAAGATTCAACACAATTTGCTGGGCTTCCTTAGATAGAGCACTTTTACTAATTGGCTTTTATATTGTATGTGAATGTTTTTGTACAGTACCCTGAGATGACTTTTGTTGTGACTTGGCGCTATATGAAAAAAAAAAAAAAAGAATTGAATTGAATTAAATACTAGAACTGCAGCTTTGTGCTGTAATTTCTTCACAAAACTGGAAGAATAGCCTTGCACGACCTTCTCTTTTAAATAAAAACAAAACAAAACACCTTTTCAAATATATGCTGATGTCTCTTTATTTAAACAAGTTTATATTGTTTTTTATTAAAAACATTACATTTTGATTTAGCAAATTTTAGCTTTTAAAGTTGTGTTTTGTACTTTTGCAGTAGTGGCATGAAAAGTCTGCTCATGCTCTTGCCTCGAGTGTAAAAGTTCCAGCTTTAGACATTGTGTGAATTGAAGCCAACACCTTTAACCAAACATTCAGCATTTCTATAGGTTTTCTCCACACGGGATAAAAATAAAATGTTATGTAATGACTTACTGGATAAGGTACGATAAGAAAGTAGAAGAAAGGAGTGTTTTCTGCTGAGTCTTATTTCTACGTTAAAAGTACCGTATTTCCTCACAGTCTCCTGTTAGGGATCAGTTGTATTTGCAGCTCACTAAAAGACTGAGATGGTTGTTGTTCCTCTTTAACAAGAAGTCATCTCTGTCCCCCTGCCAGCCACCAGTGTTGTAAACACAGCAGCACTTTTTGCCAAAGTACTTCCACAGATGGCTCAATAAAGCAGTCTGCCTTGTTGTTCCTGTTTATTCAGCACTGCTCATCCCCATAATGAAATAGCTTCATTACAGCAATTTGTACTCGTTCAGCATTCTGGGAGAACGTGCAGATGCTCAAGTTGCACCGGTAAGCATTGAGAAAATGAACCGGTTTGTCTTTTTTTGCCAAACATACCTGTCGTTTAGCGGAGTCGAAGCATTTATACCATGTCTTTGGCTAAAGAACATTTAAACAACCGCTAGTGATCTTTAACATAGATCTGTAATTACACACACACACACGTGTTTCACTTGGACACTGGCAGTGTAGCCCAGCTGAGACCAAAGTTTTATAAAGCTAGATTTATGTCGACCTGAGAATGGTTACACTGAATCCAAAGTGACATCAACCCAAACAGACTTCAGGGAAAACACCGTCATCAGCACTAAAACTTTAAATTTAGACTTAAGACTTTCACAATCATCTTATCTAGCCACAGCCTTGTTTGAGTTTCTGATGGAGAAAAAAATGGCCCATTGGCCAAACATTCATGTTAAGTAGCTATTAAAGGCAATTTGTACAAATTTTATAAAAACTAGCAGCATATTCAAGGACTAAAAAGTGTATCTTTTTTTTACAGCTATGTTTATTCATCTTACATCTTTTGCAATTGTCTTTAGACCATGTCATATAAGCAGGGGGTTCAAAAGTAGCTGTCACCCAGCAAAATGTGCCGCAGTTTTGCCGGCTACTTTTTATCGATTGGCCAAAAATATTTTGTAAACGTTTTGCATAGCGATGCAAAATGTAATTTTATTCACAATAAATGGTGATTTTCTTCCTCCACGAGTGTTTTTGATCATCTTTGTCGATCCATGGCCGCAGCCTTCCTTGAGCAAGCAAGCAAGCGCGGTTGTTGTAACACCCCCACCAATTGAACAAGAATTCTCACTTCTGATTGGTCGATGTTCGGGGCGTGACACTTTGTCATTTTACAGGCAGTGGATGACATGTGCTGGAATGTCAGAGGAAAGAATGCAGAGACAATCTATTTCAAATCTCCAGTAAATATGTTTTTATTCAAATCTATTTTAAAAGATTACTTAATTCAGGTTTACTGCCTTGGGAGTTAGTTTCTTGTCTGGGCTAAATGAGTTCTCCATCTGATTTTCTGAAAACCCTCCCAGCCCTTCCAAAAAGCCAAAAATTCTCCCAAATTGTCCTCAAGAAACTGCTGATTTTGGACTCTACAAACACCCTCCCAGCCTTCTTCCAAATGCCAGAACAATGCATTTCTGATGTTCTAAATTTAACTTTTTTGGGGGGGGGGACACCCAGACTCCTCTTGGTCAACTGCCTCACACCATTTGTGCTTGGCACTGGGCTTCACCTAGTGGATGGTCAGCTCCCTACTTTTACTAAATAGCCTCCTACTCTTGAAACTTTTGAATCCCCTTTGTAAGTGGCCACTGACTCAATAGATCCTCAAAGTATTTTCTGTCCCGTGTGCCATTGCACGGTACAGCAAATGCTCTGTTGTTAAAATAAATAAATGAATAGAGACTGTGGAGGCTTAGTATCTGGACTTCTCTCTGCCCAGGCTCACGGAGCACTTCTTTCTTCTCCTGTCATCCCAACCTGTTCTTTTTTCTGCATAGTTCTAAGTTACAATAACTAAGTTATTCGTTGCAGATGGTTCAGGTATTTATTTGTCACCAAATGATAATAACCACGTTGGATAATGAGCTCATTTATTAACTTTTCACCATATTGAGTGCATTTCTGCCAAACGGGTAGCTTGGAACATTATTTTTGTTACTATTCTTGCTTTCACTGCTTTTGAATTTTCAAAAAAGTGTTTATTTTTTCTTTTTCTCAAAGATTTAAAAGGGAAGTCATCTATAAGGTAAATATTCAACTGTCTCTTTGGGTTTTCAGTTCTCATAAATATCTAGGAAATTGAAGGCAATAAGTCTTGACAGGATGGCAACCCTTTCAGAGATGGATTTTTCAGTGAATTTTTAGTGCTGCTTTTGTTCCAGTAAATATTTTTTTTTCTCCCGTGACCGTGTGGGTGGCGCGCATTTGTTTTAGTGTCCATATTTAAATGCGATTAATTTATTCTGAAGTGTGCTCCATTTCTCGTCAGAGAAAGCAGAGCACTGGGCTGTTTTTCTGTTATCAGAGGATCAGAATGGTCCTTGATCCTGGGGGTGCAGTTAAGAGGCTTTCTGTCCGTTAATTGTTCACAGCTGGAGAAACTGCTGGACAGTGATAGAATCTAGAGAAGTAATGGAAAAGATGTGAGTCCGAAGATAGTCGCGGCATATCACAAAGCTGGTCCGTATCTGTTCAGCATTTACTGTATGTTTTAGAGGCCCACTGATAGGAGATATTTGAGGTTGGTACTGATATTGGCTCTTTGTTGTTGTTCTTTTTTTAACTACCTCCATATGGGTAAGTTAACCAAAAAATATTTAACTGAATTTTGTGCATATACACAATTGTGAGCCATCCAGCAGATACCCTGAACCAAGCTGACTTATTTGCAGAGGTGCTTTTTTTGATGCACTGTCACTGGTTTAGGCTTGTCCTGCTCTGACACATTCACTCAACCTCATTCATGCATGTCAGAATGACACCATGAAGATTGATATGAGATGTGCTAAATAAGACCGAAGGTGACACTGAGATTGACGAAAGATGCTGGAAAAGGAAAATCACTGACCACCGGGCACTTGATTTGCTCTCTGACAGGAGATCCAACTCTGTAATTCTGATTCATGTTTGATGCCTCTCGACGGACTGCTAAGAATTATTTACCTAATGTTTATTTAATCATCACCTCGGCAGACTGTGAAATTAGCCCTGCATGAATGAAAAACTACATCTAAAGAAGATAAATTACTTTTATGAAATCAGTCTTCATGCTGAACTCATTTTTCATGCATTGCAAGCGAACAAGACTCCTGATCAGCACTGTGCTACAAAAATTAGTATAAGATATTTTCTAAATAGCAAAACTTGTAAAAGTTGTACGCTTGGATGAATCTTATCAGTTCAAGATTATTTTTTTCAGCCTACTGATTGAGTCTTTTATTCCAGTTTTGCTGCTTTTGAAGGGAACTGGACTCGAGTTGTGCCTGCTCCCATATGTTCTGCATTTGTGTCCAACACAAAGGCTTGTGGATGAGCCGGGGGGCTTTTTTGCAATGCCGCAGATGGTGAAGTATCCAAACAAGTGGACAAATTACCTTGCGTTCCCCTCTGTGCCTGGACAGTGTTGAGAGCAGCAGAGAGCCCAGCAGGCAGACCTGCCAGCAGTGGGTCAGCTGGCTCTGAGGGCTGCCCACACACTGCGCGGTCTCACTTCCTGGCATCCTCATCTTTTCTCTTTTTACCTTCCTTACAGTCTGTTATCATCAGCGTTCACTCATTCTTCTTCCACTTGGAAAGGTCTCAGTCAACACAAAGAGGTTTTTGTTACCAAGACAATTTTTTTTTTTTGGTTTTAGGTAGACATTTATTTACGATTCAAAGTGAATTGTGCAGCAGACGGGCTTCTTTTAATGTATTTCATCTCCTTCTGCTGCCTACTAAAGAAAGGAGTGTAATTATTGTAAGAGGATTAATACATTTCTGTTTAACCAGAATATATTGTAGGTAAGACAATGAGTATTAAAAAAAACAACCAAGTCAGGCTATGTCATTAATTCTTCTGGACTCCATTTTAGCTGAGAAGCATGCAAGGCTAATCTCATTTACCTCTAACTGTTCGAAGACGCCATGTGTCACCTTCCAGAAAACATTCAGACACCTAATCTACCACTGCCATACAGCTGGCCGTGATTCTGATAAATTACCCTTTTAGGTTGTGAATCCTAAGTCTTAATGGTGATCAAATGCCTCTATTCTAATTGAATTGTCCTGCAGGCATTACACCATCCATGTTAGTGTGTCAGGACAAAAGCCAAGGGGAGGCTGGTGACTTTCCTGAACAGCTAATGAATGTTATTAATGAATCCTACAAATGGAAAACAGACCAGCATTCAAAGATAACTATTTTAAGAGGGCAAAACCACCATAGAAAAATAATCCTGCCATCTGCAACAACCGCATCATCTGTTGCATCTAGTCACATTTTTATTCATGAGTTCTGGTAGTCTTCAATATTTTTCTGCCTCTCTTCTCGTATCCTATCAGGACTGGATCGAGAGCTAGGCTCCCTGTTTCGCAAGCTGCCAGTGGAAAGGTCATGCAGCCAGCAGAGAATGCGTTCGCTGGTGCCACATCATCCACTGTGTGTCCAAAAGAATTTACACAACAGCAGTGAAAAATGTCAGCACACGGGGAGCATGGTGATAAGACATTTCCAGCATTATCCCTGTATCTCTCTCGGAAATGAGCCTAGTTGCCGATGACTCATGCTGTTTTTCTTACTCAAATAATCTCATGGTGAACACATAGAAACATGCAATAATGTTTCACCAGCAACTGTTTTGTTTTTCTTTGATTGCAACACGGAAAGGAAAGACTGACGAGCTCTAAAAAATCAGAGCCAAAAGAAAATCGGCCCCTCCTTTTCCTGACAGGATTCTGGTAGCTTCCTATGTCTCAGCAGGAAGTGCAAGAAGTCAGACTTCTTAGTCTTTCATTTCCACACCCACAGCACCAGAGCCTCTGTCTTCCCTGTATGTTTAGTTGGTTGTTTTGCTCCCTGTTGGAATATTCTCTCTTTCATGTTTGACTCTGACTCTGCCACACATTTCACACTTACAGCGCACATGAACATAAATAGACTCCAAATTTATAAGTCAATCATCTCTTACTCTCTACCAAGTTGTTGAGGACTGCTCCTACCATTTCTTCATCTGCCTAATTTCCTGTCTGCCACTCACCGTCTCCCACTCAGCACAAGTATGTTTTATTTATCGGCTAGAACAGAGGACCCGAGTTAGAGTTACACTTGTCAGAGGTTAACGGCACAACTGTGCATAGCGGAGGGATTATGGCTGTTCGACGTTCAGCCACCTCACAAGAGTGGAATCCAGTGTGTGCGTGCTCCCTGACGAAAACGGATGAGCAGCGGTCGGCAGGGAGGCAGCAGGTGCAGGAATGTGTTAGCAGCTCGGAGCAGTATGGGGCTTGTCAGCCCACTGTTGGCACGTTGTAGAGAGGTTGAGGAAAGGGAATATTATTGCCCCGGTTTGACATGTCCACGGGGGTGTGCATGCGTGTCAGCTCCTGGTATACTGCTTGTGTACTACCTTATACGTGTCTGTGTCAGTTTTCTGTCCCCTTCAATGCATAAACGTAACTTCCAGTCTCATGTCGGCCAGCTGACCTTTCTTGACTTGTATGACGGTAATCGCCCACACAGCTGGAGGAGGAGAGGAATCCAGAAGCTTCCCACTTGCTGTTTCTCTGTATGGCTGAATACCAGTCTGAGAGCAAATATGCAGCCTCATGAGGCTCTTATGTGATATTAAAACCTTGGTAATAGATGGTTTTACCATCTGTAGAGGAGATTTTAGTGTTTGTTTATGCCCACATGTTTGAGTGGATGAATAATTACTGTGTAAAACAGGCATAGTGGTATTTATTTTATACTGTGTGACGTATGCAGCCTCAATAAACATTGGCCTTCCTTTATAAAAACCCGCTCAGCAGCTGTATAGAACCCTGTGAAAATGCATGCCCTATCCGGTATCGGAACAGACTTCAGTTTGCTCCATGGTCAGGTTCTTTGTTTTGCTTTCATCCTCATTTCGTAAACGAGATTTTGGATATGACACAGGCATTCCTCCTGAGGTTGAAGCCAAACCTCATGGATGATGATTATATTCCTGAGGGAAACAATGAATGAAGTGATGGAGCTCTTCTTTACTTCACGTTCACTGCCTAGAATGTCTCCTTGAGCTCTCCTAAATTGTGTTTTAAAACTGTTTTTTGTAGGAAATTCCCTTTTTATTTTGAGCATAACATAAAAGTTTTTGTTTTTTTAAGTTTAATTATATTTCTAACACAAAAACTTTTGTAGCCTAATCTTCCAACTGTATAGCTATTTGTTCATGCCTGTTAGAAAAGCAGTTCTTTTTTTTTGTTTGTTTTGTTATGACAGTCTCTGCTGTTCTGTCAGCGGTATGAGGCATAGCTTGGCGCTCTCGTCAAACGTTTTCCACAATGGCAGTTGCATGTTATTGGATCTGGGAAGTGGATGAGGCAAAAATTACTCACTCAGCATCATCCAGTTTTATTGGCGTGAGTGTTTTTACTGGATTGCCGGTGACTTTTAACTGCATGGTACAGAGATACTCTATGGGAAAGTGCCATGCATTTCTCCAGTCAGTTGGTAATAACCGCTCCGCAATAGTGACGCTGCCTTTCCCAAAACACCGTGCTGGCAGAGCTCAGCCATAGTGTCTGTGGTGTTTTTCAAAACTATAAAAATCAGTGGCCAGCGGGCTGATGGATGTGTGGCAGTGGGTTCCTGAGCAACTAGTGCTTTTGTTGCTGCTGGCAAAGTTGGCGAGGAAGCCCATGTGACATGCTGTAATCACATGTCTGGGGCCAAGCCAGCAGGGAGGCATCATAAACTCAAGCATGGGGCTTGGCAAAACTGACATCAACATTATTTTAAAGCAATGAGTGATAATTAAAGCAGGTAAAGCAAATTTTTTTTGTATGTTTATGGCATTTTATAGTTTCTTTTACGTCTGGGTCTGCTGGTGCGCAGAACGTGCACAGGCCAGATTCTCCGTCCAGTGCAGCAATTTTGAAAGGGTTGTAGTTTAAAATGTTTTGTGTCATGAGATTTGAGGCAATAGAAATCATATGCCCAGCTCTAATCCTAATTTTGCTGTTGAAACATTGTTCAAGAAGGATGATACGATGCAGGTGAGAATGTTTTTTTTCTGTGCAGAGCCTCGACCAGCATCCTGCATCCAGGGAAGACTATCCACTTTCCTGCAGGGATCACAAACACAAAGCCTTTAAAATTACATATGCTAATGTCTGTGACTTCTTCATTAAACGCTTCTGTTGGAAGAGCACCTCTTCAATCTAAAGTCACAGAGGAATAGGACAGAAATCGTTTTTAATGCAGACACCTACACAATAATAATCAGAGGCCCATACACCAGTCTCACTGCTGCAGTTTATGAACTACTGTGTATGTACGAGCGGCTGTGTTCGCTCATTAGTTGGCAATAAAACTAGCTTAGTCAAGGTTTACATTGAAACTTGTTTTGTTGTTCTGTTTTGTGGGTAATCAGTTTTGTTTAGAGCTCATTCTCTGCGCTGCACTCTTGAGGTCGATTTGCATTCATTGTCTTTGTGTTGTGTGTCTGGCTCGTTAAGACAAAAATGAGCTCGTTTTTGTGGGACTGCTTCCCAACCAGTGTAAATACAACAGATTTGTTGAAGATTTGAATCAGCAAGCTTTTTGTGTTGTGTTGAACATTCATTCTTGCTGGGAATTGTCTTTTTTTTTTTTCTCTCTCTCTCTCTCTCCACAGAATCAGCCTCAGTTGGGCAAACAAAATAAATTGATAACTGTGCTAACATGTGTTCTTGCCTTTTCAATCGAAATGACATCCTTTGGATTTTTTTTTTTTCCCCCTTCCCCGTTAGCTGTTGTTTTTGTCTTGTTTGCTCCTCTGGGGCAGGTGCTGAACACTATTGATGTGTAGACTCTCCCCATGAATTTTAAAGCCCTTTGATTAACAGTAAACCATGTAAGAGCTAATCAAATTTAAAACATGCCTTCGTCGGAAAAAACATCATGCATCATGCCACGCAGTGTTATCAAATATTGACTTGAATACCAGCAAGGGACCTAGAAGTTTGATTTTGATGTGGTATGACACATCAATTAAGTAGCTTAGGGAAAAAAAACCAAAAGCCAAGGCTTATAGAGGAAATAAAAAGTTGTTGTAGAGACTTTCTTGCACTCAGACAGTTTTCCATCTTTATGTATCCTAGAAGCATGTACAGTATTTCCGAAGACTACCTGCTTTTATGTTAAATTTCTGCTGTGTCCTTAGAGTCACAGTGGTGCAGAAGAAAATCATGCAAATCACCATCTGCTATATTACTGCGTTCGTTTTCCCAGTCTGTGCTGTGTTTGGGCCGGTCTGGACTCAGCTGCGTCTGCGAGGAGCTTGATTTGCATATTTGTGCCAATAAGCAGGCATGTGGGTGACACATCGGGGAAACTAAAAAGATGTTACGTGAGGGCTTGTCAGTACATCTGTTCGTAGTGCTCCGTGTTACCTTAATCTGGATTGGCTGGGAAGGCAAACCTTTTCTCGATTGTTTGCACATAAGAGCGTGCACCAGCGTCCGTTGCGCAGTCGTATTTCCTCTCTGCACCGGTCCATCTGCCGTGTCAGGTTGAATCAAGTCGAACAAAGCTGAGGGAGTCTATCAGAAGTTTTTCTTCGGGCTGTCGGATGTCTGATGTAATGGAAACTGAAGAGAACCGACAATGAACACAGCAACGTGCGCGCGCACTCAGACAGGCATTGGTTCAGTGGACTGTTGTGCAGCTCAGTTAGTACACATGGACAGACAGGGATCAGACTAGCAGCAGTGAGGTCAAGTGTATTGAACTCATCATTTTGCATAAGGAAGGATTTTATGATGCTCTTTTGTTTGTGGAAATGCATGAACTGAATATATCACAAACAACATTGAACATTTGTTCAATTTGTTTTAGTCAAACATTCTGATTGTATCTGAATTAGTTTGAGGCTGATTGTTTAGTCTCATATCTAATAGTTAGATTGGCTGAATAAATGTCAGACTTTGAGCAATGCCTTATATTTACCATGTGACTGGAAGGAACATTAGGAATGAACTTACCCCATTCAATAATATACAGTTGGAGCCACTTGTGTGACAGTTTTCTTCTGGATTTTTATTCAGACAGGATTTATTAAACTAATGCATTAAATCAAATGTTATTTTGATGGAAAGTTTGTTTTCTGAATGCTGCATATTTATTCAAGCCAAATGCCTTTCAGTCTTTCCACTTTATAGCATGTTTTGGAAAAAGTAAAAAAATCTTCAAAATGATGTCACTTTTATCAAATTACACAAATTGTGGAATTTAACTCTATTGTTCTGCAGCTGCTCACACACGTGTGTTAATGGATGAACTG
This sequence comes from Kryptolebias brasiliensis, assembly GCA_028566095.1. NCBI lineage: Eukaryota > Metazoa > Chordata > Actinopteri > Cyprinodontiformes > Rivulidae > Kryptolebias > Kryptolebias brasiliensis. The sequence continues at coordinate 15,152,200 of JAOXNZ010000044.1, read as the reverse complement.
TAACTCGGTGTCGACTGTAACAGCAAACATTTTTCACCTTTCTTCTTTTCTCACGGCTGTTAGTGACACTTTTTTTGGGTCGGTTGTTTAATTCGCCGGTGGATGTGTGTTTCATTTGCTCAGAAGCTGGGATTAGATCACACATGTCATGTAAACACTGTTAGCAGCTTACGGCTGAAATCCACCTTTGCTTTATTTGCACTCTGCTTGTAAAATCATGCAGGGAGCGCTGACCAAGAGGCGGCACTCACCTGAAGGTCAAAACAGCACACACGTCAGAGGGCCTTGGTCACCGCTTGTGTAACTATTTGCATTGCCAAAGCCTTTCTGAGGCACGTTTCCCTGAGGGCCATGCACGTCCTCTAGACTTGAAGGAATGGTAAACAGGTCACAGTGGTGCTCCAGCAGAAGTAACCATGTAGGATAAAAGGAACAAATCAATACTGAGCATTCTGGCCTCTCCTGTCTCCCTCGCTTTTTATCCTGAAGGTTCAACATATTTTTATGCTGTTTGCCTGATTTTGTTTTTTTTCTTTTTATGCAGTTTCACCTTTTATATAAGCTTTACTTGGCTCATAATGAGCCATAAATTTGATGTAAGGGAAGGATATCAGTTTTATTTAGCTGTATTTTCAAAGTGCGTTTGTTTCTGGTTTTGAATATTCTTTTAGTAAAATTGAGGTCACAGTGTCGTATGGTGTTAAACATCCAAAGTAACTCGTTGTCGTCAGTTGTTTGGGAATAAAATATCAAAGTGTCTCATCTCAGCATGCAGCCATCTGTCCTAATGAGAGACAACCCAAGAAGGGTGAAGCGACAAAGTGTCAGCTTCGCTCGGCTCGGAAGTGATACTTCATTTCCCTCAGAGTTATTAGGTCACAGCTTCTGTTTTCATTATTTTGCTCCAATGAGATATTATCAGATTATCGTTCTAAAGGAAGAAAAAAAGGCACACGTATAACGTATAAGATTTTTCTGTAAGTGCATAAAGTCTTGAATCATGCACCTGTGTCTTGTCTCTCTGAGCCTTTACAGTTTGCCTTTTGTGTTGTAAATCAAAGCGTAGGACAGTGTTGTGCTTCTTCACTTTAAGATTACAAGTTTAATTCCCTCCAACAGCTCCTGACAATATCTAGTTATATAATACTTTAATGTAAAACAGAAATGACTGCTAGAAATTCATATTCATGACACCGGTTCAACCTATGTCTTTATTGGAATGCTGCTTTGTGATATTTGCACTTTTTTTTTTTTTTCTTTTTTTTGTCTGCTCTTCTCATTCCAGCAGAGAATAGTGGAATGAGCAGCTTTGACATCCCCCTGAGGGAATGTGAGCTGGTTGAAGGTTTAGGCAGGAAGAGGTGTGAGCGGGTCTTTGCTGACTGTTGCTGGAGGCCTATCACCATTAATGGGCTATTGACCCCCATTGGTGTGGAAGCATGAAGTGGCTATTCATCATAGGCATGTCCACGTGTCATCAGACTCCTCTGTCCCCCTCCCCTGCGACCACCCAAGCAGATTAGGCATCAGGACAGGCGCTCACTGACTCAATGGTCTTCCCTTTCCTTTTCCTTCTCCTGTACTCCTTTTATCTCGTCGCTTCGGCCCGTTTTCTTTCTGAAACCGGTCGCTTTTCAGCCTTCTCTCTTCCCCAGCTATACACAACCTGAACTCTGGGTGCACTCTCCTCTAATCCAGCGCCAGTCTTATCTCAGCACTGGAACAATAGCGACAGAACGAGCACAGCTCTGAGCTGCAGCCTGCAGGAAAATCGCTCGGCTCCCTCAAGGCTCCGAGGCTGACTGCATCCAACAGCATCATCCAAGCAGCCTGTCACTGCCTCACATTAAGTCATTCTCTGTGTGTGCTGAGAAAAGATGCCAGCGTCTTTGTGCTCGACTGTCATCCAAATGGAATTTCTATTGCTGCAGTTCAACTGAAGGCGACGGCAAGTGACTAATCATATCTGTGCTCGCTGTCGCCGTGCGACGATGCTGGTGCACCTCTCAGCTTTTGTTTGTTCTCTCGGATGCTGCTGTAGTTAGCTGTGAGGGCTAGTCTGTGATTCATGTAGGTAGATAGGCATCTTTCCAATCCGCTGTCCCAATTCATCTCCCATTAATGAGCTTTCACCTCAGTCCTAAAGAGCTGTAATTGCAGTTGTGCTTTGCAGAGAATCAATGACACCGTCCATGCAGTAGCCCTGCAGTGAACAAGCATTTGCATTTTTGAGGGATTGCTTGTGTCACTTAATGAGGCAGGATCAAATCACAGAGAGTCACTCTGCAGTGTTAAACCCTCCTGTTATAAACAACAAATCCAGTTAATCGCTCCTTACAGCCAGATTCTGTCATTTAGTAACCCTTTAAATAATAACAGTAAACTGAGTTGTTTTTGGTTTGTCTTTGTTCTGTTACTGCCCTCTTTATGTCACTATTCACTTTTTCTTACTTGTTGCTAGCACTATGATTCCCAAAGCTGGCAGTTCTTCATTACTTTAACCTGAACTGAAACATCTCTATAAAAGCTGAGAGGATTCCTGTTCAGGATGATTTTGTTTAGTGTGCTGATGACTTTAAGGTGTTCAGATAGATGAGTAAATGACTGCTGTGTGGCTCTCCTTTTGTTGCTCGGATGGCAAGACACCGATGGTTGTTTTCAAACCTTTTAAGAGACACAAAGAAATAAAGTTTACATTTCTTGAATTTTTGCCCTGTAATTACTGAACCTCGTAAATAAGTGAAAGTTATTTTTGTCTTTTACTTTGCAGTGATTTGTGTTGATTATTGCTCCCTGTGTTTGTGTTCTCCGCTTTCCTTTTTCCGTCATTCTCTTTGACTTCCTGTCACAGAGTCTTTGTTCATTTCTCCCTCTGTGACAAACTTGCATCACCTGCCAGTTTCTAATTCTCCACTTTTCTCCTCCCTTTTTTGTCTGTCTCCTCTGTCAGTGTGTTTTGTGTTTTCCTCCCTCCCTGTCGTCTCTTCCTGATGCTGCCTCTCTGTCCTTTCTCTCTCTCTCTGTCTCTGTTAGTTTGTCTGACTGACTTCCATCATCACCCTTCTCTGTCTTGTTTTCTGCTTTGTTTATGTTGTCTCATAAGGGTTACTCTCTGGCCCAGTGTGGGAATGAATCCGTATACATGTCAGTGGGTTGTGGAAGACCCTTTTTAGTCTCTGTTCCCTAGGGCCATTGGCTGAAACAACAAATTTGCCAGTACAAAAGTGCACACACACCATGCCTTTACAACTTAAGAGACCTGGTTACACCGTTCTTAGCTTTACCATTTCGTTTCTGCCATAGTGCAAATGATTTTCAAGTTTACCATTTAGATGAATGTACTGATTAATTACTTAAAGATGACTGAGTTATGTGGCTCTGCTTGCATCTAACTCTTTCATCTTGTGTCAGAAATTGGCTTCCAACAGAGAGAGTCATTTCTAAAAAAGCTTAAACTAAAAATAGTGCCCAAAATACTCTCCTCTCTGGACCAGCAATGAAGAAAACCGGTCTGACTCTTGGCTTGCAGTCTTTCTATAAATACACATACGTACGTACATGTCTGACAGGCGCAGATTTCAGTGTATAGCCACCACAAGCCTGGCGCAGAGTGAGCCAGGAGTGAGGAGGAGACAGTAGACGGAACGAACCAGCGGCATTCCTGTTTCTGTTTGGACCTCAGACGTCTGAAGGCGCTGCAGCCCACAGACACATGTCCTCCTTAGAGATGGACAAACATGTTTACCAAAAAAAAAAAAAAACCTGCTGGAGCATGGCATGCATTCAAAGCTGATACCACATATAATTTTTAGATAAATCCAGGAATGTTGAAGTGAAAAGCTCTAATTGAATCATTCTGTCTTTGTCTTTGTTTTTGTTTTGATCCTTTCGAAACGCAATGAGGCTTGAAGTTGAAATCAAAATTAGATTAGGATGTGAGCATAAGAGACACAGGGTTAACGTTTGGCTTATGTTGACTTTTCTGCAGCAGGTCTGTTGGGAACAGCCTGAGGCGAGCGCCTCTCTCAGCCTTACTCACAAGCTGAATGACACTTAACAGTGGGCCGCCACGGGTCAAGGAGCGAGCACTTTTCCTTGTCCATCAGCTCTCTGACTGACACAGTATCTGTAGATGGCCTCTGATAAATTTAAAAGTGCCCTACCTTTACAAGACGAACTCTGTTCTCTCTGCACAGACCTGAGCAATCTGACAGAGCGAAATCAAGTGCAGAGAAAACATTAATCATTAAAATCTCACATTATTTGAAGAACATGTTAGAATTAGCATTTATTACACTATTTTAGAAATAAATATGTGTATTTTCAAGACACTAAAACGTGCATCCTGTAACCCTTTTATTGGGTTTTCTGACAGACGGAGTCAGCTGACATTCAGCTCGCTCATACTTTAGCTACCTAAAATGATGTTTAATGTTTTAAGAGGGATTTAATTGGTTGGGAAGAAAGTTCAAACTCTTGGAGTCTGGGTATTTTCTGTCCATTGTTTCTTGTCCAGAAGTGTGAAGTCAATTACATTTAATCCTTTACTAGTCCACAGGAGATTCTCCGAATCAAATCCCAATATTCCCCGTGCCCCTGAAAGCCAATTCTCTCTGTCTCGGAAAGCAGGGGCTGGTTGGTATTAACCCGAGCAGCAGATAAATGCGTTTTGCTTTACATGTTCAAAGGATTACGATCAAAACAGGTATACAGTTGTTTGCCTCTTTCGTTTAAATGCAATCAAGTGGTTAGCAATATTGGAAAACAGGAACAATTGAGACAGGAGTGGTCTGGATGATGACAATTATGTAGTTTGGTGCAGCAGGATGCAGCTGCCAGATTGGTTGCTGTTAATGTTCTTTGATTTATTCCAGAGATCTCTGCCTGTCCATGCTCCATCATAGTTATATGCCCAGAGGGCTCTTTTTTTTTTTTTTTTAGAGGAATAGTACCAGCTTTTAATTTGTTTCATGGAATATCTTCAAATTGTTAGTTACAGTTCATGTTTAGTTCATAAACTGAACTATGCACAATCTGTTAACAGTGTTCACACTTTACACTGTTTTTTTTAACATACTTAAGAAAGTCCTCATCAAATCACACCTTTTTGACTTTTTTAAGGAAGAAAAGAGGCTTAAATGCTGCTGCTTGGTTTCTCAGCAGAATTCTCTCTGTGGCTCTTCAAAATCTGTTGAAAAATCTAAGTTTAATTGCTTTTTTAAAATACTTGAAGCAATAGTGCACTCTTTTTAGTGGGTGAGAAAGCCCTGAAATGTCTTCTTCCCTTGTGGCCAGCATTTCCAGTGTTCAGTATCTGAGTGACAACAAAAGAGATAAATCAGGCTTTATATGCTGTTGGCAGCCATGAATTTAGGAGTTGTAAAGAGTAAGAAAAGAGGAAATGTAGCATCTGGAAAGGAACTCCAGGACATCCGGGGAGGGAATGGTACATGATACATTAAGGGAGGGTGTGCTGCTTGACCTCTGACCCCTGACAGAGGGTAGAAGTTGAAGACAGAGGACAGACTGCAGCTGTGTTCCAACATCCAACCCTACAGTTGTGTCAATCACTGTAATTTGCCTGGACAGATTTGTCCCCACCCAGTTTGCAAACATGCCTCAAGAGAAAGGCAGAAATGATGGAAGTGAGGAAGGAAAGGACGTTGGAAGGAAAAAAAAAAAAAAATTAAATGACTGGAATACAGAGTGAGAAACAAAATATGGTCAGCAAGGCCATTATTTTCAAACCAAGGTGCTGATCTTTACAGAGTATGGGTTGCGTTTCAGTTTCCTGCTGCATTTTATCATAAGCAGTATAACTCTAGTTATTTTGCCCCCTCCCCCCCTTCACTTTTGCTCTTTTTGACAGTCTCCGTTTGCTACTTTTACCCTTTCCTAGAGTTATTTGTTTCCTAGCAGAGAGGCTGCCACCTGATCATGCCACAATCTAATAATATGCAGACTTTTAACTGCTCCGTTCAAAGACTGCAAGTTTATCTTGTGCAGGATTACACTGCGATATGAGACCTTGCAGCCTCACCTCGCTCCACCCCTCCACCACCACCACCACCACCACCACCACCAGCAGCAGCGGGTAGCTCCATTAGGCTCAACGCATTGCTCATTTTTCTGCAAGAGCTCCCTTGGGTTAAGAGGCAATTATGCAGCAGTGTGGCATAATATTTCATTCTCTTCACATTGCTTTGCTCTGTGATGGCGCTGGTCGCTAACAGCTTCATGTGGGCCAGGAGAAAGGGTGTGGGCTGCTAACAACTTCATATGAGTAGAGGGAGACTGGAGAGGGGAAGACGAGGAGGAGGAGGTGGTGGGAGGGCAAAAGGAGGAGAGTTCTCAAGGGCACGATGCTTCATTAGCAGTCAGGTCTGTTGTACCTGCTTACATGGAGTGGGAGGGGTGTGGGTGCATCTTAGTTTTGGTGACGTTAAGTAGATTTATAACATGAATGGAACGACGAGAATATAAATGCCCAGTTGAATCACCGTTCTGGGTTTCACTTTCAGTATTTATATGGAGAAATTTATTCGAATCGTATTTAAGAAACTTATTTAACGCCATGTTTTTTTTTTTTTAAAAACTGCACTTTCTGTTTCTCATAAAAGCACCTTTTACACCACCTTTGAAGTGCCTGAGATAAGCCTGGCTCCTGCATGGTTTAAATATCTCATACGGTACAGCGGCCAGAAATCCTTCAAGGAGGTGCCTATCTTTTTAGATATTTTCTTTTTTTTTTTTTCCTTTTTATGTGAACGGTAAAAAATAAACACGGACCGCTCAAAACTCACAGCCACAGATAAGCCAGAGATCTGGAAAAGGTCCAGAAACTGTTTACTGTTCTGCAGGAATTTTTTAAAACATGTGGGCTTCCTTCTGTGCTGTGAGGCTTGCATAAAGCGAAAAAGCCATTAGGCCCACATCTGTTTTTGCACAGCCACCATGATAGATAAAATTTCCTTCATGTTGAGTTTTTATGCTCATAATTTCTTCTTTGGCCTTTAGAGTCTTCCCTTGGCTCTCTGACTTTGAGGAATTGGCACAAGTCAGTGTTTCTGAGCAGTTTACACATTAAACTGCAGAGCGGGATTTGTAAAGTGTGTATTTTTGTTCCTCCTATCTAAACATATGGTTATTCTAAAATAGTTTTATTCACTTTTTATAAAAAGCATAAGTTATTTGCCCGGTTTTTCATTATTAAGAGTTGTTGGTGCTGATTTTTGGTCTTTTTAAGTGCAGATTTAGGACTCCGTTTACACCTTTACTTTTTAAACCATGATAGTAATGCCATGTGTCTCCATGCTGTTGGTATGTTTGCTTTTATTTCAGCCCTCATACTTTATTCTTACTGTCGTCACATATATAGTAAACTTTCATCACTGCCTTTCCAGAGTACTGCGGATGTATTACCTGAATATATTTATACCACTAAAACAAATATGGATTTCCATAAAGTACCAAATGTGAATTTGAAACTGTAAACTATTTTTTGTTTTCAATAAAATTACCATCTGAAGCCCTCTGAAGCTTGAAGTTAAAATGAGCATTTTAGTAGTTTAAAGCTGTTGTTTTCTTTTGGAAACCCAACAGTAACAAACCGTGTTCCTTCTTCATTGTAGAAATCAGGTCTGGTGGGCGAGGCCCTAAGGAAGGATCTGTCAAGCAGCTGCCCCTGTACGACACGCCGTACGAGCCGGCCGAGAACGGCGGGGACTCCGACCCCGAGCGCTTACGCTGTCCCAGAGAGAGTCGGCTGCCCCAAGATGACGAGCGACCCCCCGAGGAGTACGACCAGCCGTGGGAGTGGAAGAAGGAGAGGATTTCTAAAGCCTTTGCAGGTATGAGAGTCAAGGTGTAATAAAACAAACCTAAACATAAAGCAGGATTCATATTCAGGAAGAAGTGACGAAATCTGCTCTCACTCACATGGTTGAGACATTTTTTTGGCAAGGACATATTATACTCAACAAAAAAACAGCAACACAGAACGCCTGGGAAACCCCTCCTCCTGGGGGGGGGGGGGGTCTCCACTCTTCTGTCTTTGCTTCGCTTACCGCCACCGTTTCCAACAGACAGCGCACAAGAATGAGCGAACGTAGGAAACGTGTCCCTTCGCACAGCCATGGCTGCCTGTGTCTCAGTTCTGTCTCCTTCGTGCATAATAACTGTGCTAGCTCCTTCCACGAATTCTTCGCCGTTCGACTATCTTTCTAAGTTTATACGTTTTGCTGGGGCAGTTGTGAGAACGGCTGTACTTTCTAACTCCCTCGTCCGGCTGTTCCTCAGCTGAGCAGTTGACGCGAAATGACTCCATTGCTGTTCACCTGCTTTTCCACATAGACATGCTCACAGTAAGCTTCTGACCAATCATGCAATAGTTGATGCATAGCCCTGAGAGAAAAGGTCCTGCTCGAACCTTGCGCACAGAACGAACTGGCTCTCGGAGCTTCTCGGAAAACAAAATGACATCGTTTTTGTCACGCAGCTACGTCCGTTAGAGCGGATTTCTTCACTTCTTGCGTATGAATCCAGCTTAAGGTGTTGCTTGTAGAAGTTGATGAAAAAGATAGGAACTAGAATAAAGTTGAGGCTGTAAAAATAGACATCTAACATTTGTTTTTGTTTTTTTTTGATAAACTTAAGGATGCTTTAACTTTATAACTGTCTTTGGCTGGTAGACATAGTTTTACTTCAAATGACAGCCAAAGGTTTGTTTTTTAAATCTACTTTCCGGCTGTTTTTATGTAAGGGCTTCTTCACAGACATGTCTCCCTTTTAACACAATTAAACCAAAATCTGTCTCCTTAGCTTTACTAACCCAAGTGCTTGTTTTTTTTTTCCAGCTCTAACAAATGTTATTGTGAGTCTCTGTCAGGGTAGTGATAGCTCTGCTGCCGTTTTGAACCCTTTGTTTAAGCTTCCTTTTCTTCTTCCTCTCTGTTAATGCATCCGCTACGTTCATTTCACAGGTGTCCGGGGCTACTGTTTGCTGTTTTGATCCAACTTCTGCCACTTTAAACGAAGTTGATGCCTTTGCTGTTCTGGGAGAGGGGGCGGGGGCATGATTGGTTACGCAGGTGCATGTAGGTGCAGGTAGTCTCTGTTATCTGAGAGCTTCAGCATGGCTAACACAGCCATAACATTAAACAGGGCTGTTCCTTTCAAAACTATGGCTCCAGAATACAAATATACACTTTGAAATGAAACAAAATACTTCAATACAAAGTCTTTTAACTGAGAGAAATAAAAAAAACAAGCCACCTTAACTTTTCTATTTTATAGCCCATTTTTTCCTTTATATATATATATTT
>JAOXNZ010000044.1:15130750-15141715 GCA_028566095.1 Kryptolebias brasiliensis | reverse complement strand
CAGCCATGACATCAGTCATAGAGCACAAAGTATTGAGAACACGGCAAAAGTCATGGCTAGCTTAACAAGTGCCTGCTTTTTTTTTATTTTTATTTTTTTTATAGTTTTACAGGCTTATGAAAACAACTTTTTCTCAAAAACGACTTACAGGTGTGAAAGAACTCTACCTTAGCTAATATTAAACCAGTAGACCTTTCGCATGACACGGTTTGTTTGTTTGTTTGTTTTGTTGCTGTTTTATCAACCGAACAGAGCAGCTTTGTTCAGTGTCACGTGAACGTGTAGAGGTTTAATATTAGCTAATGTAGCATTCTTTCACAGCAGTAGGTTCATTTTTGAAAGGGTTTTGTAAACGTGAAAAAAACTGATAAACAGGCACTCATTTGGCTAGCCAATAGCCTACCTGGACTAAGACTTTTGCCTTGTTCTTCAGACTCTGGGCTATATGACTAATGTCACGGCTGATAAGGTAATAACTATTAATACCTATTAGATAGAACATCACTTCAAAGTTGACTCGACTATCGCTTTAGATAAAGTCAAAGAAAGAAGTTATCTTCTGTTTATTAACTGTAAATTAGTATTTAAGATTCAGAGCGTAAAAACAGTTAGTAGCTTGATAACATTACGGTAAACAATGAATCATAAATCAACAATCTATAAATTTTGTTCTAATTATCACTGATTTAAAAAAAACCAAACAAAAACAGTCTTTGATAATATTATTGGCCTGTCTAGTTAATTATGAGAAATGATTTTCCATTTTTGTGCTTTGAAAACAAAAATCTGTTGCATTTTTAAAAAAGGTCAAATGAATACAACATGATGGGGATCAACCATAATGACTTCTGCTGTTTTGCTGTGTATAAAGATGCAAACGGTGCACCCTGCTTGAGAAATCTAAAGCTGAGTAACAACTTTTGAGTCTGATTCAGACATTTGCACATTCCCAACATAAATCGTCCTTCATAAATGCATCGGTTTGTATTCTGGAGCATTAAGAGATCAATGAAACATTCTTTGCTCAGCAACCATCAGACGGGTGGAAGGATTCAGTTGTAATTAGTATCAACATTAAGTGTGTGCACAGTCCCGTATGTGGCATTAGAGTTGGCTGCAAGCTCATGAATCTCATTTGTGGAGGGAGAAAAAGAGGCTTAAGGGAGTATTTGCTTCATATCTGCGAGTGAAGGGGGTACCACTCTGTACCAGCCAACAGTACATAAAGAAAGTGAGACGTCTCACCCCACACAGAGCAGGAACACAGTGAAAGATCGGAGTCCAGAGAAGGATTTTTACATCAGTTTGAAAGTTTCCCGATACAGACCAGCTGCCTGTCTTTCATTAGGGGAAACTTGCAAATTCTCTGTTTTTAAAAGTATAATCATCTCTTTATTGATCATCCTTCCAGGGTTTCCAGTGCTTTTGTCACTTCATGCCTGTCTTCACATGGCTCATCTCTCTTCCAGTGATTAATGAATGTTAAATTCTTAATTTCTTGCCTTTTCCTCCCTGATTATTTTCCTAACAAGCAGCTCTGAGAAGCGTTTGTTCAGGTCGCCGTTCCTCTTGCCTCCTCTTTTGATGTTGATTAATGCAATTTCCCTTGAATGTCACAGCGTTGGCCTGGAATAAAAGACACATCTTTAGATTGGCTTTTTAAAGGAGCAACGCTGACGTGATTTATTGCACATATTCACACTGAGGTGTTTCAGTCAGACAGATTGTATTTCCCCACTATTTGGGGGAAAAAAAGAAAAAGGAGAGCGACGTCTCTGGGACAAGCCTTGTCAACACGGGCTCGTTTGCTTTCGCAGGTGTCAGCGTAGACCAGCCTTGAATCCAGACATCAAGGGGTTTAAAGAAAGTTTTCTGCCGTTTGAGGTGTAAGCTTGTGTTCTTGAACCTGAGTCTCTGATCTTCGCAGCCAGCTCAGCCACAGTGTGAAGAACTTAGTCACTGCTTCAGTATGAAAGCTTCTCGTGAGAACCAGTCGTCCCCATCTTATTGCTGCGAGCACTTTTTTTATCAGTTAACTCGAGCCTGAGTAACTTGGGTCTTATCGCAGAATTCGCAATCGCAGCTGTTTTACAACAACTGCTCAAGTCTAAATAGGATTCAGAGGAGCTTCTGTTGATTCCTCTTGCATGACCTTTTTAAAACAATAAGAATAAGAATTTGGGAACATATTCAGAATCCCAAATATGTCACATTTTGAATAGATTTTTTTTTTCTTCTCTAAAACCTTTTTTTCCCCCCAGTTTTTTTAAACCATAAACATTAAACTAATCGCAAATCAGTTATTTTTTTTTATGTGCCTGTTGTTTGCTTTTTTTTTCTTTCAATTTCAAAATATCACAATTCCTGAGAGATTTACATTTAGTTGATTCTGACTTAAACTGTTGCTGATATTTGCAGTATTTTTAGGTTGTTGAAGTCCTCCGTTCTGATGAATAAGAGGGAAGGTTAAGATCTGAAACTTTTGTATTTATGTTTTAATCACTACAGTTTTATTTCTGTGCTATTTTATCTGTTGAGGGTAATATGTTTACATCCACAGTGATTGTCAGCTCATGTTCTGCTTCATTTTTATCTCAGCTGTAGTGACGCTGCAGAGTCTGCAGCAGTTAGACCTTATCAGGTTGCAGTATAATGCCTGACTCAAGCATTTCTTGTGGCAGCTGGCTTGTTTTAAAATCAGACTAACTGTAGCTTTATGCACTTGTAGGTTTCTACAGGGGAAATGTTCCTCAGCTTGATTTTCTGAAGCGTCTCCCAGTCGATGTTCACCATTTTTTTTTTTTTCAGAAAGTTCGTTGTTGTACACACTGAAACATTCACAGTTTATATTCCAACAGTTTCGAGGGAAATAAAAGCGTCTCCACACAAATTGTTGGCAGTTAATGAAAAAAGATACATAGTCCTAAAAACATAAATCGCAGTTGTTGTTGTTTTTTAAAGAATAAAAGGATTAAGTTACTTCTAAGACGAACCTACACCCTCCCGCCATGGTTTAACACAATAACACATTCAGTATAAAACACTATTTGTCTTCATTAATGATAGAGGAAGGGGAGCAGAGTAATGTTTCATGCTGCAGCCCTTTTCTTCTCCATCGCTGTACCCATCACTCCCTGCATGCTTGCCTCTTCACAACATTTGGGCTGCTGTTATTATTCACAGTTGGACTGTCTTCTGACAGGTATGCGGTGGAATGTAAATTCCCTGCCTTGTTAGGGTGTTTGGAGGCTGTGTACTTGCGGTTTGGTTAATCACTCATCCTTGCTCCCCTCCACCCCACACTGAAAATTTGCACTTGCCACAACCTTTTTTCTGCCTCCGTCCTGGCAGCTCAGAAGGTGATGGATGAGTCTGGAGGTGAAGAGTGTAGAAGACGTATTACAATTTGACTATATATACAGTGCCTGCAGGCGAGGTCAAGAGAAGGTGTGCTCACGTCTGTCAGCCTGTATGTTTTGTTTGTGCATACGTATTCTCAGTCACACACACCCCAGTGTGGACAACCCATCATTGGAAAGCTGAGCCTTGTCACAACAGGGATGAGCTGGCACACCACTGTTGCTGAATCTTCCTGCCCTCTGTTAGAAACTCCTTTTTCGTTTGGGTACTTGCCAGCAGGACCTCAAACTGTTAACACCAGGAGATCAGAGGCAGCATTGTCACTTTCTTCCCCAGGTCTTGGGGAGCTTCATGGTTTTTTAATGAATCTTCATGGGCTTAATGAGCCAGAAATATGAGACTTATGTTTTATATCCTAAAATAAATAATTGATTCACTTACAGTCGCTGGCTGGTGGCTTACTTCAGGGCTAAAGCCAGCTATTTGGAGGGTGCCATGGTTCTGTTTCCACTTGCCCAGTCCAATTTCTCTCAACGCTGTCCATCAAAGTGCAGCTCTGTCTCGTCCTCCTGGCCTGAGCTGCAACACCCCGCTGATAACCTTGCTGACAGCCCTCTTTCACTGGCCTCAAATGTCTCCTGCCGTCTTCCTCAGAGCGCTGCCACTGGTCTTATCTTGACTTGCACACATTGGCCACACACAACAGCACTGTAACCCTCCATCATAAAGCTCAAACAGCGCTTCACCAGTTTGAGCCCCATGGAAGCTCCTGCTGCCCGGCTGTCAGTAACCCATCTCTCTTTCCTTCAATATGAAGGAACGAGGGGGGAAAAAGACTTTGCTGTCATTTCATCTCCATCACCCATTTTCTGTGCACCACTTTCTTTTAAATACAAACACACCGTATTTCAAAAGAGATCTGCGCTTTGAGAAGGAGTTGGATCGTATAATGTGACGGAAACGGTGCGCAGAGAATTATGAGGTGGCATTTCGCTTCCCCTGGAGCATTACATCGTTGTTATCTGTAATAATTTGACTGCGGACGGAACAAACATGTTTTCAGGAGGGTCTGCTGTTGTTTGCAGAGCTCCTCTGCTCATAATATGCAGCATAAACATTACAGTCTTCCAGCTTGTTGTGAATATGCATGCAATTAGCCAACCAAATTAAGCAGAACTAAATTAAACGCCAATGGTGAAAACAAGCATAGCTGCTGATTTATGGCGCTGCACTATTTACGCTGATGAATGAGCTAATAAAAGGCTCTGCTAAACAAATACCTGGATTTAAACGTAGAACCAGGAAAAACTAAGGGGAGGCAGGATGAAGAGGATACCTTTGTTTGTTTAGTGTTTTGATACTTTGCACTTTTTTTAGGTTGAACTGGACTGTTAAAGTAGCTGTGAAGCAAACAACTTACCATTCATCCAAAGCAAGCAGTAAACATCAAGTTGATTGCAAATTTTTCCCATTTAAATTCCTAACACTTGCCAATTTTGTGCTGTCAACTTCAGCGACAGATGATTTGTCGATTCATGATCATTAATACGCTTCTTTCCTAAGTCAACAGAAGGAGTTGTTTGTTTATATGGATTGGGTATTATGCAGATGAGACGAGGCCTGTCGATTGCAATGCAATTGGATTAAACCTCCAAACATACTGGATGTTTTGACATCCCCGCTCAGAAATACTCATTTGGCTCTGCAGTATTTTTGACTTAATTCAAAAGATAAAATGAAAATAAATGATAAAATCTGGATTAAAAAAAACACTTTTAAAAATGGAACTGCTGACCTAGAAACTTGCAATACTTTTCAATCCAATAAAAAGTGATGCAACCAGAGTTGTTTTTCTTAAAGAAAGCCTCACCTTGAATCAGTTTCATTTATTTTCACAGCGCTAAATTGTATTATGAAGTTGTGCAAACAAGTGAGCCTGAGCCACTTTCACCCACATCGTCTCCTTGTCCCCACAGTGAGGCTGCAGAGTTCAGGCAGCCCTCTGCTCCCCAAACAATTACACGCTAATCTGGAATGTGAAATGAGTATTGTGGCTTTTAATCTCACAGCAAGAGAGTCCCCGACTTCGCCACAAAGTAGTGGAAGTTATATTATCATTCAGAGTTTTTGACATTCTGCCTCCAATGCACCACCTTTCCCATCATAATGGGCAGCAAGCAGCTCCTCCCTGCAGCCACTTTTTTTTTTTTCTAGATTAGCCCCCTGACAACCCCAGCCCAGCTTTTTAATTGCTTGTCGGATTGAATATTCTCCAGTTTCCCCCCTTCATCTAGCTTGCAGATATTGCTTCTCATTAAAATGTCCTGGATAAATCACTGTGCTACTTTTTTTTTTTTTTTGGCAGAGTGGAAAATACACAAATCTGTAACGTCATGTTTGTGTTCTGCTTGAAAATTAGCCTAAATGCCAAAAATATGTGGTCACGTCAGCTGCATTCCTTGGATACAAAAGAAAACAAACAAAAACAAGCTCTCAAATCTTTAAAAATCTGGGGTGTTGATTAATGACAAACTCTGCAGATACTTTGACAGAGTTGTTGCTTGTCTGTTAAGATTTACTTGACTTCCTGAGAATTTTAAGTTAAAGTTTTTACAGGTTTTATTGGACAGTAAACGTTTATTCAACCCATGCAACAACGATCAAACCAAAAAATCCTTGTTTAGACAGAGTGCTGCTCTTTTGTATTTATAGATATGGATAGGTTTTACATCAACCAATTGATTCTTTTCCTGTTTGCCCCCATCTTCAGTCAAATAATCCTGTCCTCACAATAAAATGTCTGACAAAACTGATAATTCACTGTAAAGCTGACATATTTGTGACAAATTCACACCACAAAACAATGAGAACTTGGATGGATAATAAAACAGGCTGACTATATATACTTCTTTCAAGCTTAGAAACCTAGAATGGTGTAACGTCTCCAGCACCATGGACAGTGGCATTTTAATAATCCTAAACTTGCATTGGTAGAAGGTTATTGAGATCTGGAAAACCATCGTAAATTTGTGTTAACCCAACCTTCAGAGGAGTGTACAGTAGCTTTCCAAAACCATTTCTGCTGGACAATATTTATTTGTTAGTCTGGGCCTCTGACACGGGTCCTCTTGGAATAAAAATAACAACCTTACCTCACCATCTCATTTATTCTGTATTCATAGGTATTTAACAAGTGGCCCTATGTTAAAAACAGATGTGATACTGCGGGAGTGCTCGATTTATCCTGCTAATGTTTCGTCTGGACACAAGGCATCTATTATCTCAGGGGTAAAGCCTGCGTGGTGTCCATGACCTGAATGGATTACGGTAATGTACATAACAGTGATAGATATTATCTATGCTGCTCTTTATCTTAATATAGAGGCCTAAGGTCAGAATAACAGCAGAGTGTGTGCTGCTGCACTCCACCAGATATTTTCTGTAGCTTGCACTTTTAGACCATATAATTGTATTGGCTCTCTGGATTATTAAGGTGTGCATTACACCTCCATTATAAATGAGATCTGAAAGAATATGAAGTTGTTTTCCGTTTTTTTAATTTAGTTTTCTCTGGGTACACTAAATGTCATTCATACTGGGTCTAAGATTAATAAAAAAAAGGGAACTTGTAGAAAGCCCAGCCTTTTAGTGGAAGCTGGGGTTCCACTTTAAAGTGATAATTCAGGTTCTGTAAATTGAGGGTTCTGTAGAAAGGTCATGAACAATTATTATCTTATCTGACACATTTATTCCAGAAGAAATATGCAATATTGCTGGTGGTGTAAAGGGTTATGGCATAGCATTGGCATGAACCACAATAGATTTTTGAGATTGGAATCGGTTTAAGAGCAACAGTCAGCTTTGGTTTTGGCCCCACTTAGACTAGCCATTAGCTCATGAATCCAGTCAGAAATAAACTCTTGTTTAAAATTGACATCATTCAAAAACAATCTACAACAGGTAAGATAATTGTTGTCCATAGTCTTTCCACAAAACCCCACTTCAAAAGATCTAAACTATTAATTAATCATAAAGCTTAACAGGAAAACCTTTGGATCATTTTTCTAACTGTAAGTCAGTATGTTACACATGAAACTTGATGCAATGTGGAACCAATACCTCAAATTTCTCTTCTAAATCTAACCTCACTTCCTTTTCAGTCCTGTTCTATTCCTTCTTTTTCTAGTCTTCAGGTGCTGCTGATTCTTTAATCACAGTCTAACCGTGCTTTCTACCACAAAGCCTGGCATGTTTTGCTCATATCTACAGGATTTCTTGCTTACCACTTGTACCTTTTCTCTCTTTCCTCTGTTTTTTGTTTTTTTTTCTTCCCCTATCATTGCATCCCTTTCTTCACTCCCTTTGCTGTTGCCTGTTGTTGTCCTCTCTTTTCCTCCATCTCTCCTTCGGTGACCCTTGCAGTAGAGATTAAAGTGATCAAGGACCTACCGTGGCCCCCTCCTGTCGGCCAACTCAACACCATCCCTCCCTCAGCGGAGGAGCTAGAGTCTCCTTCCCAGACAGCTCAGCCGTCGCCAGGACAGACGAGCTGTGACCAGCACCACCATGGTGGGTGTTGGTGTCCAGCGTCTTTTTCATTATTCTCCCCCAACCTTTTTCAGCCAATCCATCCATCCATCCATCCATCCATCCATCCATCCATCCATCCATCCATCCATCCATTTGTTTAAGCAATTCAGGTTATCTATAGGAATTAATTACTTCCTTGTATACATGTTTATTGCTTTGTTGTTGGGTGTTTTTTGTGGTTGTTGTTGTTTTTTCAGAATTTTCAGTTTTACATTTTGCTTCTAAACTACTTTTTGGAGATGATCAGAACCATCTAGTCAAGCACGTGTAATTAAATAAAATCAGGATGTTAATTTGGGGGAGTTTAGCTTGAATTTTCCACTTGGTGACTTACTGAAAGAGCGTTCATCTCTGAGATGCACTGAATAACACGACTTTAGGTATTAGCACTGTAGTGATTGCACTTTTCCATCTGGATTACATGTGGCAGAAAATCACTAACTCCTGTGCAGGTTTTAAGACTGAAGCCTCATTAGTTTTAATTGTGCTGAACTGCCTTTGCATGCATAATTGCCTTTTGTTGTGACCCCCATTTCCTCTTGTCAACATACTCATAACCATCCCAGATGTCCTTCTGACCTGCTGTTCTCTACAAGTGCCTTATGTGACGAAAACAAGTCAAACCCATTTGGCGCGATTTGAGTTGTTGACTCATTGCCCGATTTGTCATCATAATGGACACAATAGACAAGTAATCCACCTTTTTTTTTTGTTTAACTCAGAGCGATATCAGTTGTAATTTTTTGAAGCCTTGAACACGGTCACACTCTGACTGCTTTAATTATCCAGAGGAAAGAAGGACATGTTGCAGAACTAATGCCAGGAATGGGATTTCCCCAGACAGAGTGGGAAGGCTTAGAGTGGGGCCATGTAAGAGGACACCACTGTGTGCTATAGGCGAGGACAGGGCATTGAGCTGATTTATGTCCATAAATCCATGGGAAAGGTTCTGGTTCCCTGTGTGACTGGAGTGGGTTTTCAAATAGGCGTCCAGCTGTAAAGTGATCCTCTTTCTGTCTCAGCTAGTAAGACCCCACTCTACATCTTTTAGGTCAAAGGTCAATGTGGCAGACACATGTTGGGGGGGTGATGCCCTTTGTGACTCTTGTGAATACAGTTGTAATGCTCTCTATTGACCTCAGAGTGTTTGCAGACCCCCACTTGCACACAAAGACAGCAGTCATCCATTAAACACAGAGTTATTTACATACGCCAGACTGGCTCAAAGAGGGTTAAAACTTTAGATTCTTTGAGTTTATAAATGTCTTTCCCCAATAGGTTTGTTCTTGCAGAAGTGAGAACAATATCCAGTATGACGGTCTTGTCAATTCATCGTCATTATCAAAACTGAAATGCAGATTTGCAGAGAAGATATTACATCTACATATAAATGGGGGCACATTTGTCTGGGTATAATAAAGACCCTTTCCCCTTTGTTTTATTGTATGAATTAATTATTCACACTTTAAAGCATTTCTCTTTCACTCTACTTCCTCAAGTGTTAGACGGCTGAAAAAAAAAAAAAAGTAATTGAAAGATATACAGATTGAGTTTTAAACAGATTCTCTAACTGGCACTTTGGAGGCTCGGTCCTTTGTCTTGGAAAACCTAATTAGAGTTTCATTTTGAAACCTTTATAAAAGAAGAGAGCATATTTCTAAATAGAGGAATCTTCAGGGATTTGTCCTTATAGATTCATCAGCAGCAGAGCTTTAAAACTATTTTATTCACAGCCATCTAACAAATCAGTATTTGAGCTCCTGGCGCGCATAATTATTATCAACATAAGTTTTTATTATTTATTTTTTTTTATTTTCCCATTTTAACACTACAAATTTCTCAGGTCTGAGACCATTCTAATTTTTCTTATGTACAGTCGATTCTAATGAGATGCAGACCTGTTAATCATTTCACACATCCTAACTAGAAACTTAATTTTCACCTCACAATGCAGCAGTCGGTGACACACGGCACCCCTCAGAGTAGTCATCCTTTTTGATAGGAGTATCATTAGCAAATGAGAATTAATTAGCTAACTTAATTAGAGAGATTTGCACAGCAGTGTGTGCAGCTGGGGATAGGGGTTAGTCGAGTTGTTCAGAGTCCTTGGCAATAAATGTTGCTTTATCTTTGGTTTGGCCTTTAAAAAGTTGCTATTCTCTGTTATATTACCTCCATATTTAGGATTTCATGGCAACTGTAAGACGTCCCATCACTGTTCTCATGACATTCTCCTGCTCTGTGTTGCAGTGGTTTATTATGTTGATATGCTTTGCTTTAATTGTGGAAATGTCCTTTTGACATTTATGTTCGTCTGGTTCCAAACAAATCGGCTTGCTCTCCCAGAAGCATTTCTCCCTTGCCGTTTTCCTCTGTGTTTTGCTTCTTTATAGCATTTTCTGAAGGAAGCTACGTGCAGGAGGGGGACAGGTCTATCAGCCATCAGTCACCATCTCACTGACAGCTCAGTCTGATGCACAGATTCCATTTGCTGCACTTTACAAGCCGCAGTGCTGATAACAAACCCAGATACCCCTGCACATTTCAGTGTGTCTTTAGTGTGCACGTGCTCATGCGTGTGTGCATGTTTTCACACTCCCATCCCTCTTAAGCTGCCTCTCAGGCCTTTTGTTCCCCTGTGAGCCAATCCTCCTGTCAATCTCCTGTCAGCCATGTCTCGGACCGTGTGCTCCAGAGAGTGAGAGAGGGGAATTGGTTTGCCTCGTTCCCAATTGTATTCAGCCTTAGACCATAACTTTGCAACAGTTTGAAGCTATTTTAGGTGAGCCTGGCAAACAAGGGAGACACGAGTCCATTCACACTTGAACAAATATAATGATGGCTTTAGTTGTCTTTTCTTCAGAGTAAGGCTTTTTCTTGTGGAACTATGCTCGCTCCCTGTGGAAAAGATTCTGCTCTGAAAGGCAAGGTTGATTGAATGAGCTCCCCAAAGACAAGCTTCTAAACCATTACTTGGTGGTGAAACCCCCCCCCCCCAAAAAAAAAAAAAAAAAA
>JAOXNZ010000044.1:15088186-15101025 GCA_028566095.1 Kryptolebias brasiliensis | reverse complement strand
GACTCCTGCCCACATCCTCTCTGCTTAAGCCGTAATAAAAGGAGACGGTTGTAAAAAAAAAAAAAAAAAGCTCCGATGGAGACATGAGGTGGAGCTACAGAGCTGAAGTAGTTCATAGCGCCAAATCCCAACAGCTGATCAGCTGAACTTGGACTATGTGGTGTAAATTTAATTTAATTTTCTCAGTTTGTTCTAAGATTTTCAGGTATTTGAATTTAAGCAGTACGTGTGCAAAACATATACATTTTAGATTTATAGTTCTTTTACTTTGACACTTTGAATATATACATATTTTTTGTGGCTTGTGAAAGCTCAATGCAACAAGGTTTTTATTTTATTTTTGACTTTTTCTATCATCTTGCATACAAAAGTGATGCTATTCAGCAGTAAAGGGTTGTTAGACTATTGGATTCAGTTATCTCAGGACAACAATTACTTCAGTATCATCCAAAATACAAATTCAAGTTGTTATTCTCAGATATTCAGAGACAAATAATGACCTCCACCAATCTAGCCCAGATAAATATCTCATAAACATGGAATTCCGTTGAGGGTGCAAGAGAGAAAAGATAGTTTTGTCTGCCCCTGCTCTTTTCTCAAGTAGCATTTTTCCCCTGGAAACCAGAGAGAACATCTTGCCTCTTTCCAGTCAACTTGGGGAACCAGGTTTTTTTTTTTTTTTTTTTTCATTATTTCTCACAGCCCTCTCCTGATGAAAGAGAAGAGCCCTGAGCAAGTCTGAGGAAAACTGAAGCAGTCACCTTCAGATAAATTTGCTTGGGAGAAAAACAATTTGAGTCTTTCAGATATTTTCTACGTGACGCCATGCAGCACAGGCTCATCTCAGTTGCTCAAACTTTACCCAGCAGAGTAGAAAAAAACGAAAAGAAAAGAGTGCTCCACTGTGTTAATTACCCTCTAGTCCAGACATCTTCTCGTGGTTTTATCCTTGTTATTATAATGCTCATTCTTCTCAGACGTTGTGTGTTTTTTTTTTTTCCCCCCCCCCACAGATCTGTGTGTGTGTAGACCCCGCTGCTTGAATCCACCTTGAAGCACCATGCTGTCCCTCCTGCTGCCTGCCATGCTGGCCATCCAAGTAATGGGTGGGTGTCGCCTCTGCACGTGGTCTACCATTAGATCTGAGTCACCGCAGTGGGAAATAATGCTGCTTGTTAGACATTATACCCCGCAGAGCCTTGTAGTCATCTCACTTCAAAGGCTTCGTCGGGCTTAACAACAGTTCAAATTAGGCTACTCCCAGATCTAATGTGGCTGTGGTTTAAAAGTCATAAACCTCCCTGTTGAAGCTCTACAAGTCTACAGCGCGCGTCATTTCTATTTTTATATATGTCAGAGTGAAGTGCCATTTTTCACAGAAATTCCTTTGAGTTTTGCCTTCACAGAGTTTTGAATCCATGACACAAGGATGCATTTTTTTTTTTTAGTATTGTCTTTATAATTCAGCCGGCAAAACACAATAGCTTTGACCTTTTCCTAAGAGGTGCAGTGGGGAGCGCTTGAGGCCTGAGCGAGGCCCTCGATAAAAAATGCTGGAAGTGCAGTTTTTCTGCTGTGACTCAGGGAGCGCAGTGAGGAAATCATCCTCTCATATTTATAACTTGGAGAAGTGGTTGTGGCGCTGGTTGATGTTGCAACTGAGAATTCATAGCTCACACACTCCAAAGTTTTACTTCAGTGGAAGAGTGCTCTGAAAAGAACTTGTGTCATCATAAAAAGGAAACAAATAGCCCGTGGGCTGGTTTGATAGCATCTCATGACACAGTAAATAAAAAAGGAAATTGTGCATGTCAACACAGGGACGGAAAACGCATATTTTTCAACACCAGCTTTCTCCCTGGTGTGTGGCTGACACATAATGCTAATAAAACTGTCATCGTATGGCCCGGGGAAGAAGTAGAAAATTAGCTCTTAAAGTTTAAAAGCATGATACGAAAACACTGACATGCTTTGGCAAACATGCAAAGTCCAAAACAACTTTTTTTTTTTCTTTCTTTCTAAATACTGACATTTTTTTTTTTTGAAAAACACTTTTTTCTATACTCTGAGCTGGCACAACTTCCTATTTGCCATCAGTTGCACATATCAGTCCTGACTCAGTGGACCTAAGTGTCTTCAGTGGTTCATTAGGGACCTATTCTCTCGCAGCACAAATGGGCTTGCGGCCTGCTCATTACTTGCTGTCTGGCATCCTCTGCCTAACTCGCTCTCCTCACCACGGGGGAAGATGGGGAGAAGGCGCTGTGGACTGATGGAGCTCTTTAACTCACAGGTAATGGGCTATTGTAGTTCGCACAATGATTCACTTTCTCTCTGCTAACTGGAGCACTAAGTGAATTAGTGGGAGTCTAGTTTGACACTATAGACTTCCCCTGTTACACAACATAATGATACAAAAACATCTGTATCGGGGAGCGTTTTAAATTAAATATAAGTTAGTGTGGCAAAAGCTTTGAAGGTATTTTTAGGTGCATTTCAAAATAACCCAGATTGAGTCATTTATCTTTAAGCTGTGTTAACAAACCTTTAGAATCCAGTGGGCTGTACTTAACAACATTAGAAATCTGACTTTATCTCTGTTTTTTTCATTTAACTAGTAACTCCAACAGTAATTTTGTCTAGATGACCAGTTATAAGTCACTTAGCTTACCTATATTTGGGAGATAATTGCTTAATTTTTTTCTTTTCAAATTTAGTTTTTCTGTTTTTTCTTCCTTTTACATTCTGTTTAATGGTGGAACCACATTTTATCATGTTAAAAATGTCTAACCATGTGGTGGATGACAACAGTTTCCACAATTCAATAGGAAAATATACCAAGTCTAATGAATTATGATAAATAGAAAAAAAAGAAAACAGCAAAACCATACTTTAGTTTGTTAGTGTCATGTTAAGTGCTTAAATGTTTACTTGACAGTCATTCATATATAAACACTAACCTTCTAGTTTTTTAGTGAAATAAAGTGCCTCACATGTATTTCACGTGAGAGAAACAGTCCTTCCTTTTGTAGAATAAAAGTTGTTCACAAACGAGCATTAATTGGACACTATATTACATGATTATTGCTTGCGTTACGTTAGACTTGTAGTTGTGTCTTATTTGACTAATTTCACCAGTGACACTATCCAGGATGCTGTAATCTTGTATCTGTTGTTTTGCAGCCTTCATAGCTTTTTAAATGTGGGCTCACTGACTTTGCTGGAGGCTACTGTCATGTTCTGGCAATGCTTCACCTAAATAGGTGTAGCTTTATCGGTTATCATTAGATATCGATATCTAATTCCACACATACAGCTACGAAGTCTTTGATAAATGTACAACTCACCTCTGTTGATGATGTTTGCGTGTGGAAGAATTAGTTAATTCTGGCTCGCTGCTACTGTTTTTAATGTGACTCTAGGTGTTAGCGGCTGTCATTTATTTGTTAAATTCTGTAATTCTGTCTTTGTTTTTAGCATTCCATAAATTGTAGGGCTCCACAGTTCAGTCTTCCAGTTCTCAAGGTCCTTTACTGGAATTACCATCTGAAATAATCCGTGTATTTAGTTGTGACATTGCTCAGTAACTCCACCAAGTACCAATATCAGCAGATTAGAAATCAATTTGTTGCCACTACCAGTATTTCTGGATTGAAAATGACAAGTCAACACATGACCACATCTGCTGCAGTAATGTTTTCTCTTTAGAAATCAGGTTATAGATGATAGATTATAGGCATTCTTTGTCTACATTAAATAATTAACAATGTCATGGTACAGGATGGGCAGAAAATTGCTGTGCTCATCCAGCATTTCCTCTTTTTTTTTCACCTCATACGGGTAAATCCCAACAGTAGCAGTCTTCTGCGTATATCTTTTTCTCGCACATTGGTCAAGAGTAAGTAAATGGATTTAGTCACCGTCTAGTGCAGGGGTGGCGAACCAGTTCAGCATTAAGAGCCAAATTAAGCCCATCATCACCTTAAAGAGCCAAACAGCAATTTTAAGATTAGCTTCATAACACATTGCTCAAACTGTTTTTTTCTTAGTCCTTAGTTTTTTTTCTTAGTCCCTTAGGCCTTAGTGGGACACCTGACAGTCTTTATTTTTTACAAGTGCAAAACGGTCTCCCATTTCTTTTTTCCATTAAATAGTATAACTCTTCCCATTCAGGTAGAAATGTTCTGTTCTCCTCCTCATATTTACGCTTTGCTTTTCGTTTTCCCTACTCAGCCACGATGACCCGGTCAGTAGCGCTAGCCTAACTGAATTCTACCTGCGCATTATGCACGTTACGCTGCTTTTGCCAGTGGTACCTACAAGGAGTGTGGGAAATTTCAGTATTGTCACAGAATCATTTCCAATTTGTTTTAAAAAAGAAAAAAGAGCCGCAAAGGAGCCGTCAACGCCGCGGGTTCGCCAGTCCTGGTCTAGTTCTTACCTACCAACGTGGCGAAAATATTGCGTGTGTATTCTCAGTGAAACCTTCCCCTGCTGTTATTCACACAGTACTGCACAGCGCTGTGTAAATACAGTACTGTTATATGTTTTTTGTTTAAATGCACTGCTTAAAATCATATTGATTAATTTGCTATACAGAGCCCTAGGAGGGTCTCAGGAGGGTCTGACCTCTGACCTTCCTTCCCCCTTTTAATCGCTAAAGCCTACTTTCATCAAACACATAAATTATTCTAGTTTTGAGTGTAGGCAAAACACACAAACTGCCATTGTGTGGACAGTAATGAGTGAGCCACGGCAGTGAACTGAGTAAATAATAATATTTTGGCTCACATCAGCACAACACACGGCAGTGTCAGCCAGAGCTAGAGCTAACAGGAGGCTGTCTAGCTAATTGCTTGTTGTTGTCATGGTGTATGCTCAGTTAGCACAGCCACAAAGCTGCCAGAGTGCTCTGTGTGCAGCTCTTAGTACCAAAACAATGAAAGACAATAGTATTCACGCAAATGTGAAAAGGAAAACCTGACCCAATGATGGCAGCTGTAAGGTAATTGAAATTAACTAGCATAATTGGAGAGATTGCATCTAGTGTAGTAGTCAGTAGACACGCATTATTGTAGGGCCCTGGAGCGTGAAAATAGCCCACTCATGCCTTCATCTCTGGTGTACTTTTTAAAGGTCTGCTAACTATGAATGCCCTCTCCCTGCCCCCTTTTCTCTTCACAGCAATTGATTCTGCAGAGAGGGGACACTTTAGCCTGTGCAGATATTCAATTTAGGGTTATTACCCCGTATCAGTGATGTTCTTGCTAATTTGATTGTGTCCAGTAAAGTATCCTTTAAAAACAATCGAGGACAGGCTCAACAAAGATTGGTTTCGTTGTAGTGCATACATAATGAGCAGTCTCTGTTGGCTTACCTCTGTCTCGCTGGTTTCCAGCTCGGCTTTTCTCCCCACTTACTCATTGAGGCAAATTGCATTACCCAACAAGCACCTCATGATTATTTCAACAAGTCTTAAAATTGCTGTCTTTTGGGGATCGTTAAAAAATTGATACGGGTGATATGCTGTGATTGCAGTCCTGGAGGGGAAGAGGGGCCTGCAGCCATATGTTGATCTCTCTGTGTCTAGTGGGCTGTGATGAATGTGTTGAACTGATGCTGATCTGTGCTTGGAAAGCATCAGCGCATCGAGTTAGCTACATGTAAATCCCTACATGCTGGATGATGTGACAGTAACACAATGATGGTGCTGTCAGATATAGGGGTACTATCATCGGGACAGACACTGGGCAACATATTGATTCATGCCTGCCTTGAATCACACACGGTGCAGGAAAATGCACATGAACCTGTGAAAGAGTTAAACAATTTGCAAGGGAGTAAGTGTAAAACACATTATTTATTTAATAGAAAGGAGAAAAAAAAATGTTTCTAGTAATTTACAGCCTGAGTTTACTCCCGCAGTATGACAGCCATGCAAGCACACCCTCACACCAAGGGAGATTTTCGAATCTCCAATTCCCAAATAAGCATGTTTTTGGACTGTTGGTGAAAACCTACACATGCACAAATAGAAATAGAACATGCAAACTCCACACAGAAAGGCCCCAGCTGAGATTTGAACCAGCGACTTTTCTTCTGAAAGGACAGTGCTGATAACCACAACACCAGTGTGCAGCGTACAGTCTAAAAAGATTTTTGATAATGTCCTTTTATACATGCATGCTATATGTTCAGACAAATGATGGTTTGCAGACTCCGCCTATTAAACAATCTGCAGATTTATGCTGATGTGCTGATGATGTCACCCACATATTTCTGTCATTTTACTGCATGCTTTTGTTTCTGGTGTAGCAACAGAGTTCCCGTGCTGCTACTGAAAAAAAAAAAAAAAAAAAGCATTATTTTTCACAATCTTCTTAAAACAGACAATTTTATGCCACTAACTGTGTGTCGTGTCTCGGATTTTATTACTCTGACTTGTTTTACGTCTATACAATAGCATTGGGAGTTTTTTATGTTTTGTTTATTGCTATTTCCCCTTAGAAATCCAAAAGTGAGATGTTCCAACGTAATTAGTGTTATCAACCTTGTCTGGTGAGTTTTTCAACTCTGATGAAGCTAATACAAATCCTGGAACAAACAGATACTGAACATAGTTCTGTGATTTGTTACATTTATTTCAGGAAGTGAAAAAGGTTTTAAAACACCGTGACACCTTTTATATTGAGACATCTTTCTGTAAATTGTTACACGGTACAAACACACCAGCTGTCATTGGCAGAGTTGTTTTGTCTTGGACTCACTTTTGTCCACTCACAAATGTTGGGCATTACTTAGTATTTTGAGATATTTGAAGACGGTCTTGCACACAACACATTTAAGATTTATCCATAAACTTGTGTTTCAGGTCAGGCGACAGTGAAATCTCATTGTTTCCTTTGTCAAAGTAATGCCTTTAGTGTCCTCTGGGTTTGAAAGCAACATTTCCATCTGGTTGGTGAGATCTCTCTCTTTAATTTCTTAAAGTGGGCTGAGGAAGAACAGGTTTCTGGACCTTTAGCTCTTCTCTTATTTTCCATGCCTCCCCATAACTGCTGATTCTTAATGGGTTTTTAGACAGCACACATTTAAAGGTAGATGTAGTGGAAATCTTTATTTAACAAGGACAGAAACAGGTGATCACAAAATGAGTCACTGAGTCAGTGTTGAGACCTTCTTTATACTGCTGGCATCTGCATGTTATGTGAAACAGACAATAACCCCTCCCTTGGCGTCAATGCTGGGCCAAGGAGAGCATAAGACATAATAACCTATCCAACAGATGTTGTCCTGATGTAAAATACTTTATCCGAGAGAAACAAAAGATAAACAGTAGGGTCATCAAAACCTGGTGACATTTTAAGGTCGGCAAAAGAGGTCACTGACTCTTGGCCTAAGAGGAAAGAGATATACAAGTTATTTTTCTATCACAGTAGACATGCTCAAATATATTTCTACAGTGTTCCCTTGCTGTACACTTTTCAGTTGTCATGGTTTTCATTGTTTATTGCGCAGAACAACAACTGGTGTTACAAAACTCCGAAGACCATCATCAGCTGACAGTTGCACTGGACTTTTCCAGGCAAATCTGAACAAAACTATGAAGTAGTTCACTGAGTAAGAAAGTACATTTGTACACACAACAATTAATTTTAATTATGAATGGGCTGTCATTTTTAGAAATTCACTGCACTCAGCTGAGGACTGACTCCATGACTGTGCTGCTATGTTTGGGTGCTCTAGTGTTCATCAGCTTCCTTTTCAGCCTCCAGCTCCTAAAAGACTCTGTTCATCAAGCTTGTATGCCAGAGGCTTGCCTTTATCAGCCCACTTTTCTTCAGCAGACACTAGGATTTGAATTTCAGAGTCCATTACCAGGGTATTGACAGGATATATGGTTTATATCCACAAAGAACGAAAGACAGAAGTAGTAGCTGTATAAAAAAAAAAAAAAAATAGAATAATACTAAGTATCGTGATTCATGAGCCATCACCTGCATCTCACGCTGTGATGGGTTATCCAGAGCAAAAATGGAAAGGACTATTCTCAATGCCTATTGTTGAGCATTACTCTTTTATACTGTACAAAGCTCACTTATCCCACCCATACTGACCTTTTTTCTCAACGTGAAAAGCACTGTTTTAGACACACAAATCTTTCACATTTCTCATTTTAATCCAAATAAAACTAAGCACACTCCCTTAATGTTCTCCAGATGCTTCTTTTTCCTCCCTTTCAAATGTTAGCATTATAAAGCATCTGGTCTGGACAACTTGAAATCAAAAACTAGCTTTTCCCTTCAGACTTATAAAGGCACTGGATATAAGAATTACCAGTATGAAAGGGCAGTCAAATCTTTTGAGTGAGCTCCTTTGATGTTTAGCTGGTGAGAAATGTCCAGAATGACAATATGTTGATCTGCAATTCACCTGATGAACAGATGGGGGCAGTGTTGTAAAGGCATTGTTCTCGTCCTTGTATTCTTGACTCAGACCTTTATTTTTTTTTATTTCAGTCTGTTACCAGTTCACATTGCATATTCGTGTACTTTGCTTTGTCAATATTGCCCTTATAATTTGCCCTCCAATGTTAGTCTTTGATTTTCTTTATGAAAGAAATCATGATAATGTTTTCCCTCTGTGTTGTACGTTTTAATAGAGTTTCACATTTGTGATGTATGCACTGACTTTAATGACTTAAGAGCTTCAAAAGCTGTGTCAACGACTTCACTCGATATTTGGTATTAAACTGTTCATATTATTACCTTATAAAGAGACTGCAGTGTAATCTTTGTATGGTTGAACGTTATTGAAGTTGACGTCATATTGCTTTTTGAGGTGGAAGATCTTGGTATTAAATTGCACAATAAAACATGTATACATGTTAGCGAATATAGAACACGCCAGCCGAACAAATTGGAACTGTGAAAATAATCTGTCCATATAATGCCATTTCGAACAGTGTGCTGTGGTTGCCTGGGACCTGTGTGCTTGTGTGTCAAGGACAGTGCGTTGGACCCAGGCACCTGTGTATGTGGCTGTTGCTGGTTGTGATTATGGGAACCTCCCTGCTCCAGAGCAGCTTTGTAACAGCATCTCCATTGTAGTGTCAGGGTACCTCATGTCCAATCCCTCAGACAGCGTGATGCTGTGGAGCTGTCAGCAGTCATACAAGTGTGGAATCTCAATGTGTTCTCTGGCCTTTGGGAGTCTGTTTCTGCATGAATTTGTGTGCATGTGATGGTGTGTGGGCATCTTAAGTTAAATTTAGTTTGCGTGTGTGTGTGTGTGTTTTATATATAATCAGTTTTTTTTTCTTATTACAGTGAGACTAAAATATTGATCTCTTATCAGAAAATGTTAATTGTTTTTCAGTGGAACACTTTCTGTGAAAGTCTCCTATGCTGTCAAGTAAATAAATGACAAAACAAAAAGAACAACTTTCACTTAAATATCGTGTTTGACTTACTGTGTACAAAGCTGATCAGCTCTGTTGTGAAGATGGGCAAAGAAATGCTTTTTTTTTTTTTTTTTCAATGTCGAACGAAGTGGCATGAAGCCACCAATTGAGGTAAAATGTAGATGGGAGTAGCCAGTCCTGTGGTGATCTACTAATAATGTACAGATTTGTGTACACAGTTGCAATCATTTTTCCCCCCAGTAATGACCACTGCAGTGAATAAGAAGGCCTAATTAGCATGGGGTTGCAAACAAGCAAACCTCATAATAATAACACAAGTCCACACTGGTTCTTATTAATTTGACGAGCATAATACACAAGAAGCATAAAGGTGAACCCCTGTTTTCTTCATTTGATATTTGAATGGGACTTTTGGAGTTTAATCTGCAAAGAAATTCACAGTATGGCAAGTTTTTACCTTATTTTCAGGCCTACAATACTTTCCCTAATGTGTCATTGCGTCAATGTTTAAATCTGTGGCTAACTAACTTTTAAATGTCTTTTCCTCTGAGAAGGATCCTAACCTATCCATAAGAAAGAGGAGATAACATGAAAAACATTTTGAACTTAGTCACCCATCCATTTTTCCACTCTCCATCTCATAGTGGGATTTTGGGAAACCCACTATGACCTGACACTTTGCTTGAATTTTTTACAAAAGCCTCCTGCCCACTTTGGGAACATTGGACAAACCTGTAAGCTTCTTTTTTAGTTTACTCAGAGCCAGGAAGAGCCCAGGTAGAAGCGAGGACTGTGTGACCTCAGCTTAGGAAGTCACAGTGCAAAAGTACCTGAAGACAAAGAATAAAGAAAGAAGCGATGTAAAGAGTTTGGTGCAGTTTGAAATGTGGAGAAACTCTTTCGGCGCCTCATAGGATTGTTCATAAAATTGTAAAATACTGATCATAAATATTAATGAACATGTCACATCTTTGTGGACAGGAGTAGAACTGTAGGAGGCTAGATTTGAAAAGAACCCGTGCATTTATGTAAATGTGCAATTTATTTGTTTGGTAACATAATTACTAAATACACAACAAATTATTTTATACAAAATTAGTTTAAAAGTTGCATATTAAAATAGCTGTGCATACTTGTCATTTGGCTGCTACTGTGGTTTGAAAGTGTTTGCATGCCTTTGCAATGCTGCTGATGAGACACTTCATTTGGAAGTTTTGCCCTCATGGTAAGAAAAACAATTCTGTTTCTGTTAATAAAACTTACTTAGTAAATTAGTGATGTATATTACAGGCTTTGTTAAAGTCCCAGTATGCCATACAGCCACAACAGGGTTCTGGAAATAACCAAGTGAAAGAGAAAAACAGTCATCATTTATGGTACTTAAGGCACCTGTTAAGTGTGTTTGTTCAAAAGATTTAACTCCACAAGTCTTTGAAAAGTGTCTTGCTTTATGTAGTGGCCACAGCCACATTTTAATCTTTTAGGTTTTGAAGCCTCTCGCACAGTGACTGCTGGAGATAGGCACCAGCTCCCTGTGACCCGGAAAGGAGATGTGGGTAAAGAAAATGGATGGATGGATGGATTGGTTTTAAGCCATTCGTTTATCTATACACAGTAAACACCTTGAGTTTAAAATCATTTGTTTGGAACACATACAGCTGTAAGGGTTTGATTGTTACTGACTCTAGTTACAAAAAAAAATCAAATAATCTGAAAACTGCATTGGCTGGAAAACTTATAATCTTCTTCCAGTTATGTGATTTATACGCACACTATTTAAGCATGCACATGGGTGCACATGGGTGCACGTGCCTGCATCTCCCAGGTTATTATGAGGTGTCTTTGCACTTGATGAACAAACAGCCTTGTGCATTACCCTGTAAGCATCTTATCCATTAAAGCTCAGATTCTCAAATGTGCTCTCCTCTTGCATCCAGCTCTGTGTCAGTCTCTCAGTCAACCATCACACTCGTCTCATGTACCTTACAAAATTACCTTACACCATATGTACGTATGCATGTATAAAAACTCTATCTAGAAGCAAATCCAACAGCAGCCATGCCTTGCATATCTAAGTAAAGCAGGTTGGAAGGCGGGGCTGATATTGACATGGTGGTGGGTAGTCTTGAAAGCAGAGTGGAGTGCAGTGTGAAGATCGCTTGCAGCCTTTTCTAGCCAGCCCTGTGGCTGACTGGTAAGCGGGGCCCATTGCCAACACTCGCAAAGACTGTAATGAGTTTATTTCATGTCGGCTGTGAAAGTACTCGTCTCTGTCTCACAGGCACTCAGACAGAGCTGAGGCCCATAAACACAAAGTGCAGCGTGTAAATCCCCATGGCCTGACGTCTCCCCGCCTGCCCTCTATGGCTTCTGAGCATCTCTTTATTGAGAGGATGAAGGGAGACGTGATATCCTTGCTTGCCCCCAGAGGAGACAGGGTGGGCCTCCCTACAAGGTGTGGTACAGCTCCTCACTAAAGACCACACAAGTTGTAATCTTTAATCTCTCCAACTCGCGCTTGTCTTTAAGGAGAAAGCATGTTTTTTTTTTTGTTTTTTTTTACAAGACCGGAGGAGAAATGATCATTTGGCTTCTGTACACAACATGCTTGTTGTAAACACTGACAGATCAAAAACAGCCAAGTGTGCAGTGAATCGCTATGGTTTGTGGTGTCTGACCTCTGACGAATAGGAAAACATGAATTTTCCATGATGTCAGCCATCCTAGCTTGTCCTTCTTTCCTATCTAATCTCGTTCCCTCAATTCAATGCAAAATGCTCCCCTTGTGTTCGCTTTCCAAGTGCAGGTCAGCGCCTCACCTGAAGGTCCCTGCTTAGAGCTGCATCTTCTCAGGGTCGTGGTGTGAGTGGTAGGTCACTGGCTGAAGATGCTGTAAGAGAGAAATGGAAGGTTGAGATGCATGACAAAATAAAGGAGTTTCTGTTGCTCTTTCCCTGACATGGTTTGGGTTTGTGTGTGAGCTTCCACCCCAGTCTGTTTGTTGGCTTGTTTCCAGATACTATCTTTAAGTGTGAGATCAGCGCCACTCTTTCTTTTCTGTTTCCTTCTTCCCTTCCCCCTTTGTGTATGAAGTCAGTGGTGTGAGTCATCTCAGGCTGCTTGGGGAGTGATTTAATTGCTCTCTCCCCTCCTCCTTCAACATGCGTGTCTCAGAGCGAGCTGTCACTGACCCTCTACTCTAACAAAAAAAAAAACACCAGTGCTGCAAAGCTTTGGCCACCTCCAAAAAATACACACTCCAGAAATTTGCTGTTATCCCCACTGATGGCAAAACAATACAGTTTCTGCTACGCTGTACTGTGATAACATTTTCTGTATTGTGAAGTCCTGCTGAGAGAATGTAGGCACAAAATGGGAGATAACCCCTATAGCAGCAGAAGAGCTTTTTGTAATT
>JAOXNZ010000044.1:15041457-15061338 GCA_028566095.1 Kryptolebias brasiliensis | reverse complement strand
ATGATACATTTAAATAATTAATGGGAGATTTACAAATATGTATTTCAAGTTATATTTATTTATTTAATGGGTTATTTATTTATTTAATTTTGTCACTCCTAACCCTCCATAGGGTGAGGTCAGATTTAAGAAAACTTTAATTCATTATATTTAGTGGTGAAGGTGTTTATTCTTTCATTCTCAAATATATAAGTAAGCAAGTCAGTGTCAAGAGTAGATGAAAAAATATTTTATGTTATAACGGATCGCAAAGAACGTTTGATTTTTGGGGATGAAAAAGGCTATTATGAGTACTTGCAAATTAATAGTAATTAAATATTTCATTTTAATTACTGAATCATTCTTCATGTTCTGACTTCTGAACTGGGGAATGGGACAGCTATGGGTTGTGAAGCTCCTCTTTAGTGATTGGTTCTGGGGTTCATGCATGCTCTGATCACGAGCCCTTTGTGGAAACTGATTGACTCATGTGTCCAAATCTGCACACACCACAAGCCCCAAAGGTTATATATACCTCCTGCTTTGTTTTGACTCCTGTAACAACTTCTGCAGACACTTTGTGCTCTGTTGAACTTATGACCTGCTAAAGTATTTAATAAATTGCCACAAAAGACAATTCTCTTGTTTAATTTTTAAGTTCATTATTATTTCAGAAAATCCACCACACAAGTCTGTGTACTAGCGCTATGTTGGTATGTAATGTAATGTTTGCAGAAGCTGTTTATTGTAGTACACAGTGTTTAGAAAATACTCATATCTAAAGGAGCAGTAACCTAGCATAGCTAAAAAACAAAAAATAGCTAGTGAGAACTGGGAGAAGCTTAAAATGAACACTATGTGATGAATGTTTCACACATGAACATCAAGCAAACAAAAGCAGTTTTCTTGAAATTTGGTTAGAGAATAATATTCCTTTAATATATTTAATATATTATTTTTATAGGCAAAAACTTAATTCAATAGTGAAACAACAAAAACAAAAATTTTCACGTTGCATTTTTTTCAGCGCTAGCATATTGTTACATACCATATGGAAGGCCCAATTTAAGGATATAACAGCTATATCCAATATATGGATATAACTGAGCAGAAGTCATTGATGAGATGCTAACTCCTCAAAAAACTTTGAGGATCTAGAGAGAGTTTTAGTTAATGCACATAGCAGAATCTTGAATGGTGGGATGACAGAGAAGAACATCATTACTTTGCTCCAGTAATTAGCATTGCGGAATAGCTGAGTGTTGCCGCAAGTGCAAAAAGAAAAACTTTTGAAATGAGATAGATACTGCAAAGCCACCAGCTCTGCTGTAATGAGTTCTGCTCAGAGTGGAGAAGACATTTAAATAAAGGTCAGCCAGAGTCTGCACCAGGGCCCAGAGGTTTAAAAATAAATATGGAAGTGACACAGACTCAGAGGAAAGAGTAAATAGCTGCATGGAACATATGAAATCAAATGAAATGGAAAGAGAGAAATATAATGCAGTTCCTCCCATGGGGAAGGGCCTCGAAGGGTTTTGGGGCCCTTTTCTTCAGTGGACTGGATGAGGAAGTGTTCGTCTCGCCTGCAGCCTTAACACTGAAGGCAGGATTCATTATGAGGTCGTCCGCTGTCTGCCTTATTGAAATGTTAAATCTTATTTTGTCCCCTGCCAGCAGCATTTCTGGAGTCTTGAGGGTTTTCCAAGTACAAACCTGAAGACTGTGACGTCTTCACAAATCATTCAGTCTATTATACTCCTGATAGAGGGATAATATAGGAATATAGAAAAAGGCATAATAAGGTTGCCGTGCCCACATCTTAAGCTGTTAGGAGGGCAGAAAACAGGGATGTGCAACCTAATTGTGGTTGTCTTATCTTTTAATAGTATTCTTGAGTTTGCCCAGATTGAAGTTGACTCTCTTTTCACTATGTCTGGGTAGCGAGGGTAGAAGGTCAGTAAAAGTGGAGAAGTGAGTAAGTCATTTTTCTTCCTTGTCATAATGTATGTGGAGCACTGGGATGTGTATCAAAACTGAGCAGAGCAGCTTGTGGTACTGCAGTCTGTAGAGGAAGCTCAGTCTCCAAACCAATGTTGTAACTCAGCGCTAGTATGACTGTGCCTCTCACAGAAATTGTATTTTATCATTCACTTCTCTGTTTGGCCGCCTTTGCATAATGACTATGTAAAAAGGCTCTTGTTTCTAATATATGCTTTCAATGACCTATCCAAAGCCAGTGATCCATTCCTCCAAAGCTGCTTTTACATTCAGACAAGCATGTGATTTAATCAAACCTTCTCTTGGGAACATGTGTAATCGACGTGGGACAGATTTCCCCCTATGTGAGTGAAGGAAATCATAAGGGAGGTGTTGTTTTCCCTACAGGCTTTTACCAGTGAGGTGCACATGGTTTACAAAAGTTAACCTTTAGATAGATAAGGCTTATCTCAGTTCAAAACTTACTGTTGATCTGTTTTGTTTCTGTGTGATGCTCATATTATAACTGACACGTGAAAAATGTTGTTTTTTTTTTGTTTTTTTTTACCCCTATCCTTTGGGAAAAATGTTTCACAAAAGCAAATGTGACCCAAAAATAATAAGATATATTCTTTAAATCAAGAGTTAATATTAAAAATAGAAAATATTTTATTTAAAACTGTGCTGCACATATGCAGAGGTCACTAAGCCCTATGCCTCACAATGCCTAAAGGCTTTCTATTTTATTTTATTTTTCTACAATAACAGTCCTGCACCACTTCAGTTGTGTGGAAAAAATGAGCAGAAGGCAGGATGACGTGGAACAGTAACATTTTTCTGGCTTCAATGAGCAGCTGTTTCTATCCCCAGACTCTCCTGTCTTTTATTGTATTTTGTCCAGCTTTTGCACTTAAGCCATAACCACCCTCTTTCTCACCCCACACATTGTGAATGCAACCATCAGGGGTATAAAGTTGTATCACTCTTTGTACAAGGGAGGGAGCTCTCACTTGCTTCTCTCTGGGTGCCCTCGTATTCACCCTGACCTTAAGGTGCCTTTAAATGAGCCGCACTCTTCTATCAAAGTCTGCTCCCTCAAGGTATTTCCAACACTGCCACATTGGTAAGGTGGTTGGTGGAGTGGAAAAGGTTTCACACATCTGTATTAATTTTACACTGCTTTTCTGAGAATGTGAACGTAGTGTATATATTGCATTTTCAAGGTTCTTTTGTGGGGAGGGTTTCACCCCAGAAGGTTTCCACATTTTGAACTTGAGGCTTTATAGCGGGACTAACCACCCCAAAACTATACCAGTGATTGCTTTCGCCTATCTCACTGGTATCACTAATGATATTGTTAGGTATTAAGATATTATACGCAAAGCACAGTAAGGTAAAATTAATTTTTTTATGTAATTTCAAAACACATCATAACACAGTGAAATATAAACTAAGAATGTGATTTGGATTTTTCATATACAGGGTGTTGGAAACAGCTCGTTCTGCTGCTGCTTTGATAATGAGTTTGTTTTTGTTTGTTTTTTTATTTCCCGAACAGATTAAGATCTCTGCAATCAGTCAAAATTTGTACTACAATACGGCAATGTAAACATATCAATTATGTTGTCTTGTCATTAGGTTTTGTTGAATAATCTATTTAATTTCAGGCCTAGACAGTAAATTATAAATTATGAGCCAGATTGAAATGAGAATTTGATTCAGGTTGTTTTTAGCCTTCATGCATGTATGCACATACGTGTCCTTTGCTTTTGGGAACGTGAGCACCTTCACTGGGTTACCTCCCTAACTTCGTTAACAGTGGGTTTTCTGAAGGCTAATAGCTAAAGCCTAATGTGATTAGCTGTGGCGGCTGGTGGTGATATTTGTAGGGTGGGCTAACAAATATAACATAAAACGCTGCAGTTTGGATTCCAACAACAGAAGCATCGAATAAAGAAAACCTGCTATAAATTGACATTACGTCCTTTTTCAGTACAAAGACAACCTTAAAACAAACAACCTCCATAAACCAAGCTTACTCAGACCCTCTGTCAGCTGTCCAATGCTTCATTCCCCTGCATTAAGGGTTTCAGCTGTAATTATTTCAGAGGATTTTTTCCCAGTCAAACAGCTTTTCATAACACTGCAGCACACTCCTTTACACAATTACTAATCACACTGATAAAATCAAATCAAACAAGACAAGCAATATTAGAAAGTGCTTTTTTTTTTTAAAACGAGGCCTACCTTATTTAAAGAGAAGCTCTCTCCGCCAACTTTTCTGGGATGTAAAAAGGTTAATAACCACCTCGTTAAAGATTTGTTAGCTACACCTGCTGTTAGCCAGTCCTTTCACTGAAACCAGGTCACAGAAAGACTTCGATTTTGCCGCTTTTCCTTTTTTGAATATCCTTTGGTCTATCCACCCTCCCCAACCTCTTCACTTCCAGTTTTCCCCCAAAGACATTAAGGAAAATGGGTGAGAAATAAAAAAAAATAAATAAATTAAATATTCCACCTCGTTTATGTTTATCTTGCTCGCCATAGTAACTACGTCCGTCTACGCCAACCACGCCCACGTACACTAGCGCTTGAGGCACGTTATTGTACGTCCACCCTTATTGGCTGAAACCTGAGGCCTTGGGCTAACCCTGGGCTGAACTAAATTAGCCTAAATGAGCAGCAAACTGAGGGGGGGCGGGACAAGACACCTGTCAATCATTCTGTACCATGAAATTACATTCAGTGATCGGGGCTGTGAAAAGTTAGCCCTTTGGAAAGACTCTGGGGTTTTCCCGAGACTGTTTGGCATCGGTTTTGTTGTAAATTTCATAAAATGTGATATAATATTTTAAATTTGTGTTTATTAGGTATTTTAACATTTTTATTGTTAACACCAGGGAGGGCTTAGCCCTACTAGCCCACTTATACCAGCCGTCCCTGGTGATTAGTGTACTTTTGGAAGTGCTGGACAGAAGGTTAAAGGGCAGATATTGCTGTGTGCATGTGTATGATGTTATGGCGGAACCATTATGTTGCGCGTTGTCGTCGTCACAGCTTGTCCTCTTAACTGTGAAGGATCTGGCAACCGTGGACTTCTGGTAAAGTGATGACATTGTCATTATACATCTGCCTTTGTACTCTGGCTCCTGTTGATAATAACAATTCCCTCTTCCCACAGCTGAGGAGGCCAAAGAGCTGGAAGAAGAGGAATTAAAGACAGGTCAGTGAATCCACACCTGGTCAACTTTTATCCTCTCATGTGTTCAGGGAACATTTTCAGTTGAAATTTTATTTTCTAATCTTGCACAACCTTTATTTACCTATCCATCCCTCTAGCCATTCATTCTTATTATCATTTGCATTCTGCATAGTATACAGTTTGATGCAGATTTGTAAATCCTGCCTAATTAGGTGATGAACTCTTTTCCATTATGATCCGCAAAGGTTACAACTATAACAGTAAAATCTATCTTGACAATTTTCAAGTCTCTCTCAAAGTGCCAGCAATATTGCTGTCACGTCCCACATGCAAATGATACTGTCTGTCAAGTCAAACTGATTGCAATTCTGGCTGAAATGTCTTTGGTATATTTTTACTCATTTGAAGTGGTTTTTAACATTTTTTCAGGACTTTTTCAGTAAAACAAACAACATAACACAATCTTGTGCCATGAGATCTCGTTACAACCCTAACATTCAGCCGTTACTTTCTGAGAGTTTCATTGAAATCTGTTCATGAGATATTTTGCTAACAGTTAGAGAGGGTTGACGCCAACCGTTATTGTTACTTTCCGTTTGATAAGGTTGCTTAGCTGTGGCAGTTTTCCTAATTGGGGTTGTTTCCACATTGCTGTCATATTTTCATTTTTTTACATTTTCACGTTTTTGCATATATCCACTCTATTGCTCACCCTTAACATCTGTCTGTGGTTGTATGGATGACTATCCAATAAAAAGTACCAAAAAGAGCTTTTGACAACCTTATATTTGTGTCAAGCAAGATGGCATGAAAAAGCCATAACATGCAGCTTTTGTATTTTATACAAGAACCCATATATCTATAAATTGAATGACCTTAAGTTATTTGTTCAATTATATCCTTACTATATCATAAAATCCATGCCATGTCTGATGTTTTTTTTTTCTCAATTATCGCCAAAGTTGACCTCTCTACCAGCTGTCTGACAACAGGATTGTAAGAAGAAGACTCAGAGATTTACCACTCCTCACCAAGTGCAATACACAACCCTGTAAAACCTTTGTCAGTGTAAACTTATCTGTTTTTGTGCAAAATAATTAAAGAGCTAATTCATGAATGCACTAAAACTGTGAGTTTCAGAGATGCCAGTGGGCAGCTCTTTTTTATTTTGGTCACAGAACCAGATGCTTCTTATTTTCTTTACAAACATGTTTTTCATAGAGAGTGGTGATAGAAAGTCTAATCTAACTCTCAGCAGGAAAACAGAATGATTATTCAAAATCCAGAATTGCTGAGTGTTTATATTTTGGCTCTTGAGAGTGCTGGTGAACCAAAACAGAATAATGCTTTGTGTGCTTCTTTTTGTGTGATTAGAGTGATTATGATATTTTGCTTTGTAGAAATATGACCTTATGAGTCCAGAATTAATTTTTCCATTAGCACTCAGGGCAAGCTTCTTCTGCTTTACTAGCTTCAGTGACTACCTCTCACAGTCCTAGCAGTTCTCCCTCAAGCATTAATGTCATTAGAGTTATTAATTTAACTTACTTTTTATTCAGATTGAATTATTTAGCCTTTCAGTGAACGCCAAAGTTAATACCATGTGATTTTAATAAGCTGAGAGGTGAAGGAGAGTCTCTGAGTGAAGGGGGACAATGGCTTTTATTCTCTATTCCCTTTCTCATGAATGTTTCAGGGAGGAATCTGTGCAGCCAGGAGCAGGGTCAGCCTGCCCAGAACTAGCAGGACTTAATAGTTCAGCTTTAGCTAAAGGGGCTGGGAAATGGAGAAGGCAGCTGAAAAACTGTAGTGTGTCTGCAACTCAGTGACAAGACAGAAACATGCAGCCACGCTTGCCCTCTCCTGTTTTCGTCATCATTGATGCACCTGGAGGAACCAGGTGGATATTCTGGGCGGTGAGCTTGTGAAGTCAAGCTAATGGCTCTGTCTTATGAGATCCCTCTCTAAGCAATTCAGACAGGCAGCTTTGTTTTGCCATCTGGCTTCAATTGCGCTGACAAAGCCAGAGGTTCCTGCATGAGACAAAAGAGCTAAAATGAGCCTCACTTTAATAAACCCAGGATGATGAGGAGCCACGTTTGTGTGTTATCTTAATGAGCTGTCCAAAGGAGAGCGTGCCTTCCCTTTCAAAGCCAGCCTGATTGGAACAATAAGCAGTGATAACTAGGGACCTGTGCTCATTCATTTGCTGTGGGATGGGATTGCTTTGTTGCATTTACTGCTGAAAGCAAATAATGTTTAACAAACAGTGTAGCTCAAATTCCGAGTACATTTGGGGTTGCTAAAGGCGATAGGAACACTTTTACCTACATAAAACCGCACAGTAAATCATAAAAAGACTGACAGTAAGGAAGAATCTTTGTCCACTAATATTCATCCATGCACATGCAAAAACATCTAGTATGCAGTTCCTGTTCCTTTCATCCTTTACTTTTAAAAAAATGCATTCGGTAATCTGAACATGATGTGTCTTTTAGAAGAGGCTGCAGTCATGAAAGTGAAGGTGCTATCAGAATCTGAATTCAGTTTGTGTGCACTACCTTCCTTGAAGAGAGTGCTTGTGACCCAGTTCTTTCACAGACACCGAATCATTGGTGAAAGAGCAATTTAACACACCCTCTGAAAAGAGAGCAGGGTGTTTAAAACAGTTTTATTAACCCGTCTTAGCTGAGGCAAGGCGCTGTGAAGGTGGAAGGTTAGGGAATATCAAGCCTTATACAGATGATTGCATAAGGAAGCTCCAGCCTGCACTCTCCTCTGACTTCTTAATGCTAAGGCCACTACTGGAAGGCAGATGACAGTGCTAAAATCACACTAAAGCCTCTAGCCCTGTAGCTCATCAGCCTGACTATTGTTCCAGTTTTAAAAGGAAGCTAATAAAACCCACAGATCCCAGGAACCTTGCAAAATGTACAATTTGTCTCTCTGACATAAAACCCTGAATGGCCCAAGACGTCTTTAAAATCTGTGATAATAGGTTTAAAGTCATTCTGTTGAATTCCCCAGTTTTTTCAGTCCTGTTATTTTTAATCTTGGCGGTCTGTCAAGTATTATCACCCAGACTAGGAGTTATATTTAATTATAACCTCACTTTTGATTGCTAGTCAAACTCACTCACTCAGTTTCTGAACCCATTTGAACCTGTTGCTGGTGAAGGTAGGGAACAACCTGGACAAACCGAGATTCAAACCTGTGGCCATTTTGCTGTGAGGCAACTGTGCTAATCACCACAATATTGAGCAGCTTCTTCCAGTCAAACATCTTTTTTTTTTCAGTTTAAAATCATTTCAAAACTATGATAATTTATTTCAGTGATGACTGACAAAAGCATGTTTGTCGACTCTTAAGAAAATCCACTCTTGGCTGTCTCCACTATCTCCAGTTGTTTCAAAACACTGTGGGTAGACCGAGTATGAGCATTAAAAAAAGGCATTACCAACACATCACTTCTGTTTTGTTTTTTCTAATGAATTTTTTTCAGGTTTTAGATTAAATTTAAATTTGCACTGGTTACCTCCAAAACCTTAAATGCCTTCCTAAATATAGATTAAACTGTTTGACCTAATTTATACCTCTCAACTATGGAGATCTGCAGATATGACCCTGCTAACTGTTCCTTAGTCCCAGATTGTGATATTTGAGTTCTGGCCTTTTTCATTATGCCCCTCCCCTTTTTTAGAACTCTCTCCCTCTTGAAGTTAGAAACAGAAAATTCCCTGAAAGATTCCTTTTAAAACGTCCCCTTTTGTGAAAGCCTTTGGCGTGATTTATGTAAATGTTACATACTTGTATTTTATTGTTGCATTGTTGGCCTATTTCTCCTTACCCCTTCCTGTAAGCCACTTTAACGCATTGCTTCGAAAATTACAATGAAAATATATTACCATATTAGATCTGAAGTAAACATTAACTTTTGAAATTGGACTCTAGAAGTATGTCATTAATGAGTACATTCTTAACAAAAGGTCTGCAGGTTTGCAGGTCAGACAGGCAGGTCACAAACATACTATTTGTAAAATTACAGTTCAATTTCAGAGTGCCCTAGAGAGCACGCCAACATAGCTCAGCTAAACCTGTTCTTCCCTTTTTTTGACCCTGCATATTCAACCAACAGGCTGTCCCAGTGGTCACACATTACTAAGAAAGGATAAATATGTAAATAGAACATTTGTGTAGCTTTCATTATGAGATGTGGGTCACTGGATAACTTCAAGAGCGCTAATTAAAAGAGCTCCCTGAACACCATTGCTCTTTAGTTGCACACAGATAAACTCACAATTCAC
Organism: Kryptolebias brasiliensis; assembly: GCA_028566095.1. Lineage (NCBI taxonomy): Eukaryota > Metazoa > Chordata > Actinopteri > Cyprinodontiformes > Rivulidae > Kryptolebias > Kryptolebias brasiliensis. The sequence goes on along the minus strand of JAOXNZ010000044.1, from coordinate 15,051,876 downwards.
ACTCCTTCCTGGTTTAGCGACATGCAGAAAGCCACATGTTTTCTGTGGTGTTTTGTTCTTGGGTGAACCCTGAGATAATTTTATTTTGGCAAAGTAACTCTGACTGGATAAGAATACGCATTCAAACTTCTGAATTCATGTGGGCTTATTATACTACGGCAAATATTCTGATTGTATACGAATATCGTTTTTTTGCGCTCGTGTCTGTGTGCATTTTGTGTAAGACAAAGTGTTGGTAAATTCAATGAAAGTCAGTTGTTAGAGAAACCTTTCCTCATTTGATGTTTCCCTGCCTTGAGTTCAAAAAGAAACTCATCAAGAATGTGCTGCACACTAACTACTTCTGCTCCCCCGCGGAGGTTATCTGCTCGACCTCGAGGAAAGGGCCAACAGATCAGCATCAGAAGAGAGTCAAGAGGAAAAAAAGAACCACCTCTAAATCATTTGGAATAATGAGCGTTGTCACAGTTAATAAAAACGATCAAACCACTCAGTGTTGTACATCACATCAACAGGCCAAGTCCTCTGCCTTCTTGTTTGCATATTAGACAAAACAGTGTAGAGTGTTTTTGAGGAAAGACAGGGATACCGCTGAACCAAAGGCAATCTATTTTCTGGGATGAATCCCCCTGTACAGGCTCCATTTACATCTTCCTGCCATACAACACCCACTACCATCACCATCACCCTCCCTCAATCCCCCTTCTGTCATGTAATCTATGCTCCTCTGACAGCACAGCCAAGGCCCGGTGGGAGAGTGCCTATCCATCTCACTACCCCAATCTACCTCCCATGTTTGGTTCCACATGAGCACTCAACTGCTGTGACTAATTAAATAAAGCGCTGTGCCCTCTGCTTCCTGTTAGCCATGGCAAGGTTGGTGCACAGAGATTGAGCTAAAGAAGAGGAGGGATGCTGAAGGAAAGAGACACAGAATAAGAACTACAAAGCCTGCAATACCATTTTGTTCCATCAGACAATGGACATGTTGTTGCAGTGATGCCACTGTGACAAATTCAACGTTTTTAAGTGCAGATTTCTGACTATGAACTCTTCTGTTTTCTTTTCTCCAGCCATGACACCACTGAAGAGCTAAGGTCAAGAGAAGAACAGGTGTGTGTCCATGTTAATATAATATAAGTCTTTAAGGAAAAATACACTTATGCATTGCATGGTTTTATTCTAGTTTTTTTCACTTTCACAATTGTTTTATAAACTCAGTGGTAAAAGACACTAACATATAAATTCTGTGGTTTATTGGTAAGTGCTGCTGTAATGAGGCTAGGCTGCATTAATTTGGCAGAGAGGAAGGAATACGAGGAGTCTTGACATTTTGATGTAAGGAACTACAAGGTCACTGTCTGATATGACTAATCTATTTAACTTTATCTGTCATGCAGACATACATTTTCTGGTCCACTCAAAGCTGTAATAAGAGTCTCATTAATGATAAATAGTTTAGATGTGTGTCAGACAGTCAGGCTGTGTCTGAAACTTCCAGGAAAACGGAAAAATGGTAAAAGGCAGTACATGTTGGTATTCTAACAAATCGTACATAAGCAATGAATAAAAATGAGATAACATTTTATTTGGGGGGGATATTTGAATAAAATATTGGCTAAGGAATGTAATACACTCAAGTGTACCATGGGTTTGTTTTTAGAAATCATGCAAAAAAAAACAAAAACAAAAAAAAAACATCACTATTGTGGAAAATAGTCTTTGGGCAATTATACACCAAATCAACACTTGGCTTTGGGAACATCTAGTTGTATTTGTGAACAACTGTTTTTGTTTTTGTTTAGTTTTTTATACGTAACATGACCTTGGCTCTGTTGGATGCCGTCAGCAGTTGTTTTTTATTCGTTTTTCTTCTCGTTTTTGCTTATTTTTTGGTCAAGTTAACGCATTGAAAGAGGAGTTAATCTATCAATTGGACATATATTTTTTTTATTACAAAGAATAAAACCTAAAGAAGGCATTAGTGTAGAACAACTTCACACTTAACAATAACTAATGTAAAGTTTAGTTTACACAGATAAAAGTAAAGTAGTTCAGAATATTTAACTATGTTTTTAATCAGATAAAATCTTTAAAAAGTTATGAAATGTTGATAGACAATTTTGATCTAAATGCAAGACAAAAACAGGAGAAAGGTCTGCTAGACAACCTAAAATTTTAATACCAAAACAAATAAAAAAAAAAAAGCAGATTTTCCAAAAAGGCCAGTTACACAATACAAAGAAGACCACAACAAAACTTTACAGGAAAAGTAATTTGGGAAACTCAAGAGGATTGGACAGTGAACAGAAGCTGGACTGTGAATATATGCTGTGGGAACTAACAACTACATGCAGATCTGCTGTGACAAAGACCGAAAAACAAAACCAACATAAACAACCCGAGCTAACAAAACTAGAATTATTTAGAGACCGTTACGGCAGTCATTTGGTTGTGAGCATATCCTTTCCATTATTACAATGTGTTTTCATTCTGCCCTGTTTTTTCCTATTTTCTAAGTTCAAATATTGGGTCTTATTAGGCCAAATGATCAATAAATCCATCATATTTTCTTTGTTAATGTTGTCAGAAGCCAAACAAGTCAGAAACTGCGACAGAAAAGCAGCTCATTCAGACTGTGATTTTAGTTGTGGTTGTGTTCAAAGCACTGCAAATATGCTGCTCTGCTTTAATAATAATTTTTTTTTTAGGTACAATATCTGACAAACCCCTATTTGTTTAAGGTAAATACAATGTCTGCTATAAGTTTGGCCAAATGTATACATAATACAGTCAGTCAGAGAGAAAGTCAGAAGTGGCAGAATAACTAAAATGTATTTTCTCTACCATGCCTGCATGCTGAGATCTACACTCCGTGGATGAAGTATGCTCCCATGAGCTGTGCAGAAACAACTTGACATGAGCTTTCAGTTTTGATGCTTTTCATAGTTAGACTCAATGTGAAGGTAAAAGGTACAATCTAATCAATATTGACTCTCCACAAAGATAGGGGTCCACAGATGTATCTGTAGCAACCTAACCACACAGAAGAAGCCAGCTAGATTCTCAAAGGGCAATTTTGGTGGTTGTCTTTTGCATAAAAAAAAAAAATGGCTTCAACACGTTTTTCAGTTTCTAGCAGTTGTTCATTCTTAAAAAGAACATTATTTATAATTTAGCAGCAGTGAAGTGTGACTATTAGAGCCTTCAGCTTGGGTAAAATATGCAGTCATGCAATCTGCACTTTTGATTACTTAAAAAAAAAAAAAAGAAAATTGTTGCGCTTCTACACAACGTTTTGTGGCAACAGATGTGCATTCAAGTACAATCTGTAATCTCAATAATCCACACTGAAATAATAGCTACTCTTAATATAAATAGAGAACTTGATGGTTAAACATCTCATTTAGGTTTACATTGCCAATTTTCAATAATACAGTTGTATTTTGGTTCCATTACATGATGAAATTTTACAGAAACATCATTAAGTTCTGTGGCTTATTGTCAACTTTTTAAAATGATCTAAAATATTAAAGCCACATTGTTATCAGCAAACTTCACTTCAGTCTTGTTTATTAGCCATAACTGCTTTGGACACAAAGAACTAACAATAAGACAGGATGGCCCACAGGCCTTTGTGAAAGTTTAGCACAAGTTTTTTTGGCCCACTCATTCTACACCAGATTATGATTGGTTAAATTTCCTGTCATGTATTAAACAAACTCATTCTGCGAAACCTTATTTCTTCTGTCCGGACAGTGAAGTCCTAGCCAGTGAGAAAGCTTCTTCAAACATGTTTCTGCCTGGAGATGTGAATTTTCATGAGTTTAAAACAGTTTCTTGATAAATTTCAGAGTAGTTTACAGAAAATAGGAAAAAATTAGTAAAAAAAAACAAAAAGAAAAATCTTTGGGCCTTCTTTAAAGTCCTAGAAAGCTCTGAGGGTTCCCTTCTGTTGTTTAGTGTTTAGTGACGCTATCAGATTGGCATGACAGAAGTTTAGCTGCCACATAAACACCTCAGGCTTTTTAACTTCTTTTAGTTGTTCCTAAACTGTTTTTTCGGGTTTTACCGCTGTTCCGCTGAAGATGTGGGGGGCACTTAATTTGCAAAAATGTTTAAACTAAATGCGGGCGTCAGGTGTTAAAGTACAATTCATATAAATGTAAGAATGCAGGTCTTTTGGGAAATCAAAGTTCTGAACAGACATTCAGCATCATGGACAGCAAACAAGTGCCGAGACAAATGCTGCACATACAAGCAATGATCCAACCACACAAAGCCACTTTGCGCAGGCAATTTATGTGCAGTCCCCAAACAAGTAGTTCTAGTTTTAGAGAGATACAGTACAGGTTCCCCAATTTTCCCAATAGCTCTTCCTTTTACTGTTTGTATGTGATGTCCCACTTTGCTGCGGTATGTTTCGACTCACCCTGGCTAATAGTCCTCTCTGCTATTTACTCCTCTTTCTAGACCCAAAGGAAATTCAAATGATCTTTAGAGACCACACGTTTCTTTACCTGTCTTCTAACTGACTGTGTTTGAGTGTTGGTTTCTGGGTAACTTTGACACAGTACCCCATGGAAAAAAAGATTGAGACATTCCTAGAAATGTCCACTTCTGCACTGATCCATAGTTAAAATGTATCATACGCCATCATCCTCCTTGAACTCAAGACATGAGCCTCCATAAAAATAAAAAAAACCACTCAGGGCCTTTTAGCTATTTTGGAAAAGTTACAGTCTTGTAATCAACAAAAGACAGAGTTGTCATGAGGACAGGAGATTATTATTTTTTTATCAAAGCCTTCTTCTCTTAATGAAAGTTTCTCTTCTCTCTGTGTCGACATGAATCTTTTGATTTTTGGAGACATTTAGATGCTCTCCATCACTTTTTTACTAGATGCATATTGAAGTCACTCTAGTGCCTTTTGTCATAAAATTATGTTGCTGTTGTTTTGTCTGTGTTGTTCAAAAGTTTTCCACTTTGATTCTCATAATATACCACCTGAATTTGGCATCTATGTCTGTCTGAGTAAAATATAAGTTATCATTTTTCTTGCAAAGATTGTGAAATAAACTTCAACTGCTTTATTCACTGTAAAGGCCAGTTAGAATAATAAAGATTTGATAATTGTTCCGTATGACCCACACAGAGTTGAGTTTAACGAGCTTAAACCCAATATACTTTATGTTTGGCAAACAAACTTTTATTACTTCTATCAAATATGTGCATTGATTATTTTAAGTGTAGAAAGCCAGCTGTCAAATGAAAGAAGTGCAGAATTTCCCAGATACGGTGATGATGTTGGATTTGTTAAGACCATTTCTGCAGGGAAAAATTTATAGTGTTGTTACAAATCACTAATGTTTGTGCTGTTGAGCACTTCTGATTAAGTTTTGCAAAATCTGTTGCATTGCAACTGCAAGCCAATACTAATTCACTGGCTCTCTAATTCTTATTTTAATAACCAGCAGTTTGGCATCAGTTGAGTGAATACTTTATATTACAGCTTGGACACTTACAGCTTGTTTTTATTGGACCCCGATTGGTCATTGTCATTTAGCTGCTGCTTGCAAAGTGAGAGGAAGATGAGAGAAGGAGCAGAAAGTAATTTCCTGTAACTAGCCAAAATAAAGTCTGACCAGAGGAGTCAAAAGGAGGACATTGGTCATTACTGTAGTATCCACTGACCTTCACCAAGATTGTTATGTGGAGCTAATATCCTGCAAACCTAAAAACCTGCCTGCTGCTGAATCATCCAGGATCAATTATTCTAATATTTCTGTGGCAGTTTTGCTATTGATTTATGCATTTATGCAGAGTGCAGCACATCTTACTTCATAAATGAAGACTTGCATTTAATTAAGTCCTTTTAGAGTCAGAAGGCACTTTGGTTTCATAAACCTTTACCTTATTGAAACATGTGTTCATAAGTGACTTATGTTTATGAACTCAGTCTTTTGGTTTATTACTTGCAGCAAATGCACAGGCAGCATATTAAATGGCTTTTTCCACCGCACTCAATATTTAGCAAATACTCCATACATATTCCACATTCGTGGCTTATTCATTCTTTGTGGTATTATAAATTTTGCACACTGATTATTGTGGCAACTTGGTGAAACAGCTGAAACAATACTAGGAATATATATTTAGGGGGAATATAATAAAAGCAGTATTCACTTTTGCTTTTTAACCAACAAAGGAAACAACATATTCAACTTTCAGAGTGCATCTGGACAGGTCACAGTATCACATACAGCAAGCCAAGCATAAACAAATGTGAAGCACACTTTCAGTAAAAACACATTTTCTTTATCAAATACTTAAACTATGTCTTCAGTTTGACTATGATGATGATAAGTGATTTTGATAAGACTGCACAGGAATCACATATGTACATGGTCCAGCTTGTTGATCTATCCACACCACAAATACAAACACTGAGTTCTCAAAGCAATAAGTTGAGTGGTTATTATTTCAGTCATACTCATGCTGATATTTCCATCACATATGTTACTGTTTACCTCTGTATTTAGTGTTTTTAGACACCATCATTAAGAAATGTTGCTTATATTGACTAATTTTAAATTATATTATTGAATATTTCTGCTGTTTGGCTTTTGTTATTGGGGTTTTTAATGAAGAATACAACATTTGAATTTGTCACGCCTGGTCAAGAAAAATTAACAAGTCAGATTTATTAGTCTGTATTCAAAGTATTAAACTTAATACAAATAGTGCATAAATAGCCCAATTCTTCTAAAATTGATTAGAAAATTGAAGTTTTGATTATGTTTTGTGGTGTATACCAAATGACAGCTTTCCTTTTTTGGTTAAACTGGTGTCAGCCAGTGTGCAGTGGTTTTTCAACTGTTACATGAGTAGTTGGCAGATAATTGCTGACTAACCCTCTCAAGGTGAGAGAGAAGTAACTGATTTCAGGATAGCTTTTTTGTTTTGTGAGACCCACAAACACAATGATGCCTTTTTGGGAAATTCTGAATGAGCACAACAGCCTGCAGGCAACCAAAGTTATCAGAAGAGGTGTTTGGTGCAGCACCCTATACATCTGAGTAACAGTCAGTGGGATACCTTTATTTTTCCCTCTGATCATTAGTGGAATGAATGTGACTGACTGGTCACTAGCTCAGTAAAGCTGGAACCTTAAAGGCCACAAATGTAGATAACATTTCTATCTACATTGTAGATAAATCTACAGTTTTGTAGATTTGTAGATAAATCTACAGTTTTCTTTGCACAAGACATCATAAGTCAATATGTAAAGTAATGCTTTAGAAAACTAACTAAGCTGGTGAATAACAAAATTGTTATTGCTGTTTTTAAAATTTCCACTATTTCTAATATATATATGCCAATGCAACTTAGCATATAATATATATATATGCTAAGTTGTGGTATATATTATTTGTACCATTAATGGTTTAATATATGTTATATATTCACCATTAATCTCATTAACTGTCACCTGTCAGTGTACTGCACTGTGTTTTTGATTATTCAGGTGAACACGTTTTATCACAACTTACACATCAAACATATCAGACAAATATGCCTCAAAAGTAAAAAGCTGCAAAGAAACCTTGGTTTCTTCTGCACTGAATTGCTAGCCCTTTGTTTATAATTTAAAAGACTTTTTAAAGTTCTTTTAGCTTTATATAAGTTAGGGCAATAAGGAATGGTACAGAACCTTGGCCTAGTCAAAGATGGCTTCAAATGAGAGGACAATAAATATTCAAAGGCAGACATAAAGGGAATAAAGAAAACTCAGAGAAATGAGGAGCAGCATGGGCAATTTGGGTCGTCTACCTGAGGACTTTCAATGAATTCCAATGAGAGTGCAGATTGCATTTTCTAAAAGATAGCTCCTATAGGTACAATTAGTACTACATAATGGCCCTTTTGCAGCTCCTTTTGGCAAATATGGGAAATATTGATTAAATGTGATCCTATGTATTCACTTAAACTCCGGCTTGTAATGGTAAAAATACATCTTATTGCTTTGCTTGTCACCGGTTGCTAAGTACATGCAGTTTTGTGTGTCAGTACTTCTTTCCCAAGGGATCAGGAACAAATAGAAACAGGTTGAATATAAAGAAACTGAATCTAGAGTCATTTTAAAAACTTTCTGCAGCTAGCTAAAGCAGTCCCTGCTTACTGTTAAAAACCTTGACAAATGTCCATACACATTGAAATTGGACAGTGAAATTATAATATACAAATAGAGAAGTGCTGTGCTGAATCCACTTTCTTACTTTTGTATTAATTTTTAGAAATGAGACTGGTAATATTAAAGACGTGGTAGGACTTGCACAGCGCCTGAACCACTGATCAATGACAGCTAATGAACACAGCAAGAGTTCTGCTCTGTTTACCTCTCAGCAGAGAGCTGACTTCTTGAGAGAGCTCCTCCTCTGCTGGTTTTTGGCAGAAAAGTACACAAGTCAATGAAGCCAACTGCCTCTGGGCACAATTAGCAACTATAGAATACTCATTTTTCAAATGAAATGACGTACAAAATCAGTGGTGTGTTGATGTCAGAAAACATAATCAGTGAGTGTAGGGAGTGCATGGACAAGACCAGTGAACATGAGTTTGGAGCATAAGGAATGGCAACTATTAAGGGTGAAAATAAAACTAAAAGAACTTGAGGCACAGCTATATACTTCTATTTTAATAGGATTTTTGCACTAAAGTTGGTACAACAAAAATAAATCCGAAATATAAAAAAACAAAGGTTTGCATAGGTATTGTTTCTTTCATGACAACACTGTTAAATTTTGCACACTTTTGGTTCAAAACCAAAGCAACATACATGCATATGAGCTTGCAGCAGAGTTAAAAAAAGAAAGAACCATGCACTTAGGCCTTTTGCCGTTGTGCTTGAGAATTTCACAATGAAGACATTTGCTATTTAAGTGGTCACCTATGGCTGACTTCATAGTCGATCAGCAATACTTAATATTCCTTCCTCACACTGCTCACTCCATTTCTCTGTCCGCACTGACAAAGAGGATGTTTACTGGACATTTGTCGGATTCATAAATCTTTTCTGATTTTGTCAACATTAACGTTCGTTTTCCCCAAACTCCATGAGAGCTTTTTTCTTTAAATTGTTGTTCACAGCAGTCATTGGTGACTGGCATCCAGTTTTTAAACCTAATTAAGTCTCGGTATTAGTGAAAGTCAGTGTTTTTGTGTGGATCCCAGCATATTGTTTACAAAGCTTGGTTTATCAAAGAGAACACAGGAGACTTTGCAGATGGCACAAACCTAACCACTGAACAGACCCCCCGCTGTGATGAGAATATGCAAGACATATTGCTCATAACTTTCATGTGTAGCTTTCTGAAGTGTGCACACATTATCTCATTATCATGAAGCTGTAAAAGATTTAAACAAAATATATTTTCAGATAATTTAAACAATCACATCTTGCTAAATGTCTCTGAGCTGTTTTTCTTTTGTTTGTTTTTTTTTCTTGGGGGGTGGGGGGTGTCTCTGAAGAAAGTTCACTAAAAATCTAAGAAGAACCATGATCAAAGACACTAAGCAAGTCATTAAAAATTTAGTGCTCAAAAGTGTTACTGTTGAAAAAACCTTGATAACACTGATGTGAGAATTTGAATTTGAACTGAAAGTTTGATTGTTTTATTACCACAGGTAAGTGAGTTGTGTTGCATTAGCAAACATTTGATCATTTTACTCTTGGTTGCTCAAATGTGTGTATTTAGTTTAACATAGAGGATTTTTTTTGTTGGTCTATTTTTTAATGCAGTTGTCTTATTGTGTCATATCCATCCATCCATCCATCCATCCATCCTACCATCCACCAATTTTGCATCAGACGACAGGGTTACTACAATACACTGACTATGGAACCACTTTTACACATTGCAAAACTACTTTGTTCATAATTTTCAGATTTGTTAAAAAAAAAGAAAGAAACTAAACTATGAAAAGTTCACTCCAAATTGAGAGTGTGTGTCCACCCAAGACGGGCTTAACTGTGCAGTGAACTCTGAATGTTAACTCTTTAACGGTCCCTCGTCTCTGCTCAGTTCATCTCATAAGGTGACAGTCACCTTCATGCTGCATCAGGATACAAATCAATCACAACACAGGTGGAAGGTGCCTGGCATGCCATCCTGTGTGAATGTAAATATTCATTCAGATTAACATGCTGACAAAATAAGTGGTATAAGGTAAGTGATTGACTTGCCTGTTGAAGCGGCCAGCATCCCAGTGTGAGTGCAGAACAAACAGGAGCTCTTTCTTATCTCGGCCTTCTATTGCCCTTCAGGTACCGAGTCACCTCGCCTTTGGGGTTTACCACAGGAGTCTCTTCAAATGGTCCTTTTGTCTGAAGTGAAGAATCAAGATTAATGCATTTCC
>JAOXNZ010000044.1:15016450-15027051 GCA_028566095.1 Kryptolebias brasiliensis | reverse complement strand
GTCACAGTCCACAATTTGAAGATAAAATGCGGCTGTTTTTTTTTAAATTCATGTTTGATTTACCACTAAATGAAAACCTAACTACATAAGCCATTGTCATGCTGAACACAAAGAATCAAGCACAACAATGAAACCACTTAATGTTGTGTAGGGCCCCTTTATAATTACTGGCGCAAATAAGTGGAGCAACTGCTTTCTGATTACTGAAAGTGAGGGTTACTAAACAAGAAGAAGGAAAAAAAAGTCTGAATCCTCCCAACAAATAAAAAAAAAATGTATTCAATATTTACTATTGTCTGGTGCCAAGAAAAGTGGGCAATCATGTAGTTGTCTCTGTGGGTGTGTATGTGTGTGTGTTTTTGTAGTCAGTCTGTCTGTTAGCAAAACATCTTGTAAACAACTGGTCAGATTTTAAAGAAACTATCTCTCTGAAGGTACATCTAACTGACTAACTTTATGAGTCAACCTGATTCAAGATAGCAAACACAAATATGGCTATAACTGTCAATTTACGAGATTTTGTTCACATTTGGTTGTAGTTGTAGCAATAAAATATTGATAGAAGATGTCATCCTCACACAAGACCTTTATTTAAAACTTTGGCGTGCAAGATAGAGGGCAACATGTATTCTTTCAGGGCATGCTGTTTTCAGTAATTCAGATTTGATTTTTTTAGTAACAAACTACAAATTTGGTATTAAAAAGAATTGCTAAACCTTCATCGTGGTTGAGTTGGTTCAGTTCTACCCAGCCTATCCAGCAAGGTTTTTGAATGTTAATATGTTACTCTTCATATATGCCAACAGTTAACAAGTAAAAAAGTGTTGCTGTTCAACCTACCTGCAGTATCTGACTGAAATAAATAAATTATCCAGTGTATGTTTGCCCCACTGACTCCAGTAAAATGATAAATTAGGTATAAAAACAGAACTGAAATGCAGAAACGATGTGTCTGCCAGCTAACTGTGCCAAATCTTTATTCTAATATTAGCTCACAAGACAGCATTCAACCTTGGAAATAAAATGTAAAGAAATCAAATTAAGACTGTCTTATTAAAGTGTTATTAAAGAAATCTGCAGGTTCAATTCAATTCAAAAATACTTTAATAATCCCAAAGGGAAATTAAATGTTGTTGTAGCTCATAATCCTGGTTTTGTTAAAGAGTTGTTATAGATGCTGATGGCTGTGGGCAGGAAGGATCACTTGTAGCGATCTGTCCCAATGTTTCCTCGGTCCTGGTGTCCTCAAAGAGCCTCGCTGGCCTTCTGCGGAGCCATGATGGCTGAGCTCTGGAAGCGCTGGTCGGTCTTGAAGTCCTGGGTGATCTCCTGGAAACAGGTGCTGGAAGGGCAGCTTCTAGATGAGCAGCTCGGTGGACTTCTGGTAGTGGTGGATCTCCCTGAGAGCCTCGGTACCGGGCCTGTAGCAGTGATGCTTCTTCACTCCGCCGGTGGCAGCTTTGGTGGCGAGCTGCTTCCTGGGAGCTTTACCTCTGGTGGATTTACGGGCTGCTTGGTTCTGGCCATGACTGGACTTCAGGGTTCTTCACGTTTAACACTGAAGAGTAAAAGATGTTAATCAGCTGCTCCCGATTGTGAAAAAAAGCCACCTTGTAGTTATGGTTATGCATCATAACAAAATGTCCAAAAGTAAAACTGTTTCAGTAAAAATCCTTTCAGCTGCACGGCATCCAACATCAGAGGAAATAATCATCCAAGAAAAGTGATTTACATCAAGAAAAAAAAGAGGAATAAAGTTTTCAAAAGCAATGTCTCAGAATGAATGTAACAAAGCGACTCCAACATGCAGCCACCTTGAGCGGCGCAATTCTAGAAGAATTCATAACTGTATGTCTTGTTCATGAATGTCTTTAGTAAAATTTGGCTAAATATGGTCCACAAATGAAAGCTTGATTGGTGTCCTAATTCTAGTTTTAGACACTGAATACATGTTGGCATTCAGTCTAGATTGGCCAGACTAAATAAGTCATACCCATGTGGGACTCAAGCCTAGATTTCCTTTCAAGTGCTTCTCACATTCTGCTGAAATAATCAGCCACAATGACATATCACCTACTTTGCTCCCCCATTTTATGTCATAATCAGGTGCTCATGGTGACAAAGCCTTTTCCTTTAGGTATCAGACACCAGGATGTTATCATTACACGGCCCAGAACATCGCCGGTGACCACTTCTGGAATACAAGCACATTCCGGATTATGCCATCCTCTTGGGTGCCAAAGTTTTCAACCTAGTTTCTGAAAGATTTCTTTATCCCATTCCTTACCAGATGTTTCAGTATCAAGATATCCAAAGTTATTTGCTTCACCCATCAGTGGTTGTAATGTTGTGGCTGAATACTGAATACTTCATGCATAAAAAATGAGGGCTATACGATACTCCTGTGAACTTGAAGCTGAGAAAGATGAGAAAGATTATCACTCAATTATTAATTTATGATTTTTCAACCACTTTTGTTATTGATTACCTGACTGTAGGACCTTTGAATCCAGATATCGATAGTATGTGCATGTAGTGGAATCCTCTCAATCTATTTTTTCATCTGTACTCTGCCGGAATTTATTCAGCATAGGTTGCCTCATAATACCGTAGGAGACATATCCCCTCATCTCTACTGTTTCTTAACAAAGAATATGAAAATATTCAGAAAATGCCCCCCATTTTCCCAAAATGATTCTGCTCACAAATGCCAAAATGTTACAGGTAAAGCTTTTTTTTTTCCCCCCCTCTGTATGCAGTTTGGGCATTCTCACAGTGTAAAGAGATGGTGAAGCACCACTCTTGCATCAGCTTATAAATCCTCCAGCTCTTTGCAGTCACATGCAGGGTTTTGCTTTGATTTGCTGCCCGTGCAGTTTTTCTCTGAAAGTTTTTAATGCGCCTCCAGATCTTGTCTTGCAGTCCCATTTAACTGCCATTTCTGCATGACATTTCAGACAGTGGAGATTGTAAGCTGGGCGCATTTTGATATCTTTTTATAGACACCCTCGGCTTTGAAGGCGCCAATTAGCTTCAATTGCAGATCTCACTCAGTAGCTTAAAGGCGCACGTGGTTGTTAACACAGGGTTCAAAGAGATTTATCTGCTGTGGAATTGTCATCGTCTGAGAGCTCCTAACATTTTCAGACCTGTCGCGCAAACCTTGAATGAATTATTGCCGTTCTTTTCAAGTATTTTATTCTTTTTGGTACTCGCACTATGATTGCCTCATTTATGTCATGCAAAACTCTTAACATTTGTAGAAAGGCTCAACATCAAGCTATATATGTACAAAACTTAAGATATCAAAAGGTAGATATCAAAAGGCATGTATTGGGATTTTTGTCATCATGGCTGTATTTTTGTGTTCAGCCTTATGTTCTGAGACAAAAATTCACCCTCTTAATGCTTAAAACACACACAAAATTAATAAATAAAATGTAACTTGTGATTTAGTAGCTGTATTTATTCTATTTACAGTCCCATTAATGTGGTAAACTTAGTTTTGGAAACTCATTTAGCATTTTTTCTTGTCCAGCTTCCAGCTGCATGCAGCAGCTCGACTTGTAGTGTATGCAGAGAAGCTAAAACCATTTGGGTTACTACTAAACATCCATGCAACTATAACATGCTACTGAACCATGACTGTTCAGTAGCATGTTTTCTGTATAAGACCATTTACAAAAAATATTAAGATAAAAAAATCATCTGAGAAAGTTTATGTTAGATTTTTTTTTTTTTTTCATTCATCAGTTTAATATGAACCGCTAAAGTACGTGGAATAGCTAGACTTCCTCCTTCATTAAAGCTGCATTAAGACAAGATGTATTTTAAGGATATTATGCCACAAGTGTTAACTTGTCATTCAAATTAGCATAATAAAGTGATAAACCAGGGGACTCCTTCATGGTATATAGTTTTTGGCATCATAAAAACATTACATGTTAACATGGATGTTTACTGTAATGAAGCTAAAGCAGGTGTATTCACAACAAACCTGTATTGCTTAATATTCAAGGCAGAAAACAAATGTTTTACATCTCACAGTGTCCAGTGCTGCTGACTGCAGCAAGCTACTCACAAATAGTCCAATGTGCCATTTGTGATTAGGACTGGTTATGTCAACTGGAGTCTTTCTAGAAGGTATTCTGCAAAAAGGCCCTCACCCTAATTCACAGTTGGATGACACAGACTAGAACCCATGAGCAACCCTTCCCCCCCAAAAAAAACCCAACAAAAACAACACAATTAACACCTGCTAATTAATGCACATAAAAGGGAAACGTTACAAATCAGCTCAGCTCTGACACACTTGCTGCTTATGCTCAGCAGCAGAAAAAGCCAGATGTGGGGAAAAAAACACTGTTGCTCTCTTTTTGCTCTTTCTGCTTGTCATCGCTGGGCATGTTGAAGATCAAAAAGGACTGTTTCCCAGCTGTATGACACAGTTTGTGATGTAGAAATATGTTTGCAAACTATTTACTACAGATAAATCTGGGTAAGTATTTATTTTCATTTATGCAAACCTCCACAGAGGAGATTTTCTGGAGTCAAATATATTTTACTATATTGTACTTTAAGCTAGTTCACCTCTATGTATATGTTTGAGATGATCGCTTCTGTTTAGCTCTTAAATAATTTCGTTCATTTAAAATGGCAATAACCTTTTTTTGATTTTTAGTATCACTCTGAAGGAAGACAACAGAAGGCCACAGGAAGTATTTACAAGTTCAAGCATTTTTAAAAACAAAATGTGAACTGTTTGAATGTTGATGTTGTTGGGATCTGAGAACAAATGCTCCTCATCCTGTGAATATCACAGAAATCAGTAGTTACAACACGACAAAGTAAAGTATAAGAATTTAATTTCAGCACCCAACTTTGGAAGAATCCACAAGCACAAAATACATACTTTACTTTATCAAGCAGAAGCTTTGGGGGGCCTTCTGAGCATGCCAAGAGTGTATTTTAGATATTCCATAGCTCCAGGCTTCAGAGCACTCTCACTGGGCCCAGGATTTATAGCTTTGCCTTGGCCAGATATTTTCTGTGCAGCTGTTTGATCAAGTAAAACTTATGGATTTAAGGTCAGTAAACTCTGTGAAAGGAATACATTGCAAAACATATTAAGCACACTCTCATATTTTAAAATATCTTTAAAACAGTTACAGTCATTGGTATCCCTGTTTAGACTTCAGGTTATAGTATATATTTGTTACAAACACAAAGCCAAAATGTAGCAGCAGAGTCTAAAGTACAACGAGCTGGTGATATTATAGACAAAAAAACAAAACAAAGCAAAAAAACAAGTCAGATCATCAATCTGCTGCACTAGCGACTTCAGGAATGTCAAAAAAGGTATAATTCATAGATTCTTCCAATGATAAGTGTTGCACATGTGACATATGTTTTGAGGATAACTCTCACCCACTTCCACACTAAAAATTAGCCTGATATCTGTGAAATTGACAAAGTTACAATCATTTTTGTGTAGGCTAATTTTGATTAGCCATCTTGAATAGGGGTGACTCCAAAATGTAATCAGTTGTACATATACATCCAGTGAGAGTATTATTGAAATTGGTCCAATTTTTCATGAGAATGTTTGCTATGAGATAACCAAGGTTGACGTAAACAGTTAAAACAAATATTTCAGGCAAAAATGTTGTTCAGCGCGTAGTGCTTGAAGTATGTTTTGAGTTTGACTCTTGGCTACAACCACACCAGATTTAAGCTCAATATGTGTAAGACTGGCTAAGCTATAGCCATTTTTGCGCTAAGGTCGCTTAGCTGTAGTGGAAATCTCGAAAGGGATTGATTCCCCAAAAGTTAATCAGTTTTAAATGTTCATCCAATAATTACTTTTTGAGACTTTTATTCACATTTGTTCAGTGGTTCGTGAGATATTGTGCTAACAGTAGAGACAAATAAACACACGCAGAGACACAGGCAAAAACATCATCGTAGACAATATTAATTAAATGTTCTTATTTAAAAAGACTAAACCCACTTTTTTTCTTGTACAGTTATCTTGATTGCAACCTTAACTTGATATGATTAAAAAAAAAGGAAAACCCAAATAAAGAACATACACACCTATGTCTCCCTGTTAATTTGCTGGAGTAATTAATTAGTGTGAATGGAAACTGTTCTCTGATGATTAATTAGAGAAGTTCATTAGCATTAGTAGTTGTCATTAGTAAAAGGCAAGTGGAAGTGTTTGTATATCATTGGCTAACTAAAGTACAGAGTGAACATAATTACCCTGCAAGGTAAAATTATGTCTCTTCTTGTATCTGTAAACTGTTACTTCCCTATGTTGTTGATGAGTATGCTAGACTAATGGTCAACCCAAACATGTCACTTAGGAATTGGTTGAAAGCAGAGGAGAAATATTGAGGAAATTTCAATGTCAACACTCAGCCAATATTACTGTTTTTCCTTCAGGTTTTAGGTGGTGGTTTGGCAAAACCTTTGACAGCTGTTTGTAAGGATGGGATGTGGTTTCCTGTTTGTAGCTGTAGGTAAAACTGGAATCAAGTGATTCCTGCTAACGCAGCACACCCCAAACAGAAATACCCTCCATGTAGCTCATTATGATGTCATTTATTCTACTTTTTTAAATAATTAAGTGTACCCATCTCATTTTCACAGGTGCTTTGTTGGTCACTTAAGTAATATATTATTTCAGTATAAGGGATTTTTTTTTTCTTTTCATTGTGGCATCCAGAGCCTCATAAAGAATCAATTATCCTGACAGGTCAGTTTTATGAGTTACTGTCCACATTATACAGGGAGGTTTGTGTTGGAGGTGGGGAGATCCTATTTCAAATGTTTTTTTGTTTTTTTTGTATGTGGGCTTTGTAAAACTTGTGGTTTGTTATGTCCCTGCTCTTATGCGGTTGTCTGTCTCTCTTCAGTGTTTCTTTAATATTGTGCTCAAAAAATGGATTATTTTTCTGACACTGTTCTTTACATTTTTACATATCTTTCACAAAGTGTGAATAATGTAGACCCATAATAGATAATGGACCCCCCCCCCCCCCACACACACACACACACAAAAAAAGATGCAATTTTCTCTGACATCTCACCAGGATGGGATTTTATTATTGGACTTTTAATTTTGAGATTTGTGTCAGAAAAAGTACGGTAAAAGAGGCATTCAGAAACCGTTCGGTGAGCAGGTAATTGTGGATAGCACTCCCAAGTGTCTCTATAAAGGCTTTTTGATTTTAACACCAAGCAAACGAAGAGAAAATTTCCATTAACAGCAACTGACAAATCAACATCTTGAGGTAATTATAAACATGTTTCTAAGAGAAAGTGCTGTAGGGTGGCTACACAGTGTGTGCTGATAATTACAGAGTGGATAATGGACAGAGGATAGCAACACATTGGAGAAGGTGCCGAACCCAATGGGCCATGATAATTAACCAAAATCTTAATGACACAGTTGAGCAAAATGATCTCTCCCCCTCAGGCTCATATATGATAAATATTTAATGTTTCTTTATAGTAATGACAGGAGCACCAAATGCCAAACTACTGACTGTCAAACTTTTGTTGCTGTTATCATGTAATTAGAGACAACTCTGTTTAGCAATTTCCCAAAGCAGCTTCTGCGAGCATTTAGGGCTTTCATGGAGGCAAGCTGACAGGGAAGGGAACTGTGTGTCGTGCAGAGTTGGGCTACACATTGAAGAGACAAATCATAAAACACTACTGGGTGTTGCAGTATATGAATGTCCATTATTTTAGAACTAAAAGAGATGCAATATTGTTTAAAGAACTATCTATCAAAATACATCCTTTCTGTCGTACTATGTCTTTTGAAAAATTGAACCAAAGTTGTTGTTTTTTGTTGTTTGTTTTTTTTTAGCTAAAAAATGACTATTATTAAAAGAGAACAAATAACATCTCTAAAGCCAGTTTACGCCACCAGAAATTGGCACACCCCGGACCTGATCCTTGCCTGCCACCAGGCTTTCATTCCACTTGACCTTGATGGCTCTCCCGGCTGGTGGTGGGTCAATGGGAACATGGCTTCCTGTTGTTATTTCGCACTTGGTTCAACTGAGCCCCAAGAGCCAAGGCAGGGTGAGTTTCTGTTTCAAGCGGAGTTTAAATATCTGAGTCTTGTTCATAACTAATGGTAGGATAGAGCGGAAGATGGATCAATGAGTCAGGACCTTGTTTGCAGTATCAAAGGTATTGCATGGATCTGTAGGGGGTTGAAGAAGGCACTGAGCTGAAAAGTAAAGTTTTTGATTTACTGGTCCATCTATGTTACAACCCTCACCTATCACGAGTAAAAGAACAAAATCCCAATTACAAGAAGCTGAAATGGGCTTCCTTTGTAGCATGGCTGGACTCAACCTTAGAGATAAGGAGAGGAGCTTTGTCCTCCAGGAGGTACTTGAAGTACAGCCGCTGTTCCTCCGCATCAAAAAGAGGCAGCTAAGATGTTTCTGGCATCTGATAAGGACGCTGCCAGGGTGCATTCCTTTGGAGGCTTTCCAGGCGAGTCCCCAAGGCAGACCCAGAACTCAGTGTGGGGATTATGGATCCTCTTTGGCCTGGAAACACCTCAAGATCTCCCAGGAGGAGCTGGAGAGTGTCACTAGAGAAAGGGATGTCTAGATTTCCCTCCTGGACCTGCTATCTCTGCAACCCGACCACATACAAATGGCAGAAAATGGATAGATGGCAAACAAACATATTTTCTTTTGCTTTTCTCTGACATTTCTTCTCTTTTTTTCAGCATTTGTTGCCAGACAGAAAAATGACTAAGCAACCTGCAGAATTGACAAAGTGAACCAGAGTGGTCTTGTACAAACACATTAGTCAAGTTATGTTGACCACCTCGCCTCCATTTAAGCTTGCTCTACAAAGTTGAGAAATCCCAGCTCATTTTCCATCCTGGCTGCTTTCACCCACACAGATACCAGAGGGAATGGTGATCAATACTCTGTACTTGACTATCATTATCAAGACGTATATCCCCTTCAGTTCAGGGCCCATTAAATCAGAGGACCACATTTTTCGCACCCAGTGTCTCACCAAGACTGGTGAGTCACATTAAGGTCTGATTTAAGCATTTTTAATGACAGGGCACCCTTAATTAGCTGATGGAGTAAAAATGCAGGCACTTGTTAAAAAAAGATGACCATTGTAGGTTTGAGTTGATGTTTGCTTCAGGCTCTTTGCAATCTGTCATCAGTATCAAGCCACACTCACATTACAGAAACAGCTTCCTCTTATGGCTGTGGCATAGCTCATATGCTGAAAAATGCCAGAGGCAATAATGAATTCCTGCTGAAATGCTTACTTCCCTTGCATCAATTCAGGTACCAGATGTGTGAGGCTTTTGGTCTGCAGCGCATTTTTCCTGAAGCGTCTATTGTGAAAGATATCTGCTGAGTTCTCCTCCTCTTGTTTTGGTCACAATCCATTGGTTCAAGCCACAGAAGCTGTCTCTATCATTAGCAAAAAAAAAAAAAAAAAAGAAGAAAAAATTGGTTAGTTTAATGGAGTGACTTATCCTAACAAGTTGTTGCGACAAGAGTACCCTGAAGTGACTTGAGATGTATTACCACAGTGGTAGCGTGTGCTCATTAGCTCCTTGCAGTGTTATTGCAGTTAGGCTCATAAGAAACTTGCATAATATCCATACACCGCTGTAAAATAGAGAACGCTGATAAATTGTATAATAACCAGATTAACAATATGTCACTCTAAGCCTCTGGCAAACAGCAAGGGAATTGGGAAGATTCTGCCCTCCCTGTGAGATGAGAAAGATATAAATAGAAACTTAGAAGCCCAATTTGTCAAGTTACACGAGCAGAGATGTCCCCTTTTGGCCTCACCCTGAATATGTCTGGGTCCTTTGAAGCATATTTCACAGAGTCTTTAAAAAAATGGTAATATTTGGTGAAAGAACTGACAAATATCTAGTTTTAAGGTCATTTTCTTTTCATAACCTTATTTTGGTGATCTTTTATCAATTATACTTACACTTTATAAGATGTAACAAACTCTTTTGGTGTAATGTGTCCTGTTTAAAATCAGTTTTTTTTTTTTTGGATTCAGAGCTTAAAATGGATTGCGTAGCCTAGGTTTAACATATTTTAATAAATAAGGTGCATTCTTTATAAAGTCTTTTCCAAAAACAAATTGTCTGTAATAAATAGAAACACTGTCTTGATTTACAGTATATCTTTGTGAAAGGTGCATGCATAAAAGGCAGATTTCACCATTTATTTGTCACTTTAATTTTGAATCCCTTGAAAATGGCCAAACAGTACAGATAAGGAAGCAGTACAGGTAGTTTTAGACTTTTTTTCTTTAAGTAAAACCATACATTTGTTGTCATTTTTGACACGACAGTCAGCAGAGGTATAAATCTTTGTTGGCCAATTACAGTTCATCCTTAAATGATTCAGTGTTTCTATATCCAATTTGTTGTATGCAATTCAGTGTTCTGCATTCTTAAAATAATTACCACAGATTGCTACTGTTTCATACCACCAATGTCACAGCTCATGGTGGAGAAGTTGGTCAATGACCCAAAATGCAAAACATGGAGGCAGGCAGTGTAT
>JAOXNZ010000044.1:14986386-14997175 GCA_028566095.1 Kryptolebias brasiliensis | reverse complement strand
GTCCAGAAGAGTGCAGTCCTAGGAACAGCTAAGATACTGAAGAGAACCCTCAAGCTTCCAGGCCTCTGGTAGAGGACACGAGCTTGAAGTGAAAGTTGAACTGCCCATGTGGAACATATTTGGTGAGACGAAAGTTGTTTATATATATATATATATAAAACTTGCATATATATTTTATGTATGTATCAAGAAAAGATGTGTGCTTGTATTTCTGTATATGAAAAAATACATTGTAAAGTGTTCTGAAGGACCTTAAAACAAAATTACAGACTATTTACAGCTATGTAGCATGTTTGGCTTGTTTGATGCTGCTTTAGAGGCAAGTGGCTAAGGTTCTTCCCATAGACCAAAAACATACATGTTAAGTTAAATGACAACTCTACATGAGGTGTGAGTATTAATGTTTATCTGTCTTGTTTGTCTTCATGTGGCCCTATGATGGATGGGCGACCTGTCCATTGGGCACATCGCCTGTTACCCAGTGACAGCTGGAGATGACCCTGCACAGAAAAGCTGAAAAAGAAAACTGGTGGAAGGATAGTTGAAGCTGCATGACTCAAAGACATTAGCAACTGAAAAGGCAGAGATTCACAGAACAATATCTTACTCATTGAGAAAAGTATATATTTTAGGGTAACATTTTTCATTGCAAAATCCAAAAAAAAAAAAAACCCTGTTTGGAATTAATCTCTGGAGGCCATCTTATTGATACACTCTAGAATCGTAGTTGTTTCAATTGGGATTGTGGCCCTAAAGACTTATAGATATTGGCCTCCCTCCTTCTTTTTAGTGTACATAATTGGGGTGAAACCCTCCATGCTTTGTGAGGAACTTTCTTGTAATTAGTGTCTTCTATCCTCCTTTGGCCAGGCTAATATTTCTGTTACTGGAGCAAGGCCACCAGTTTCATCATGACTGGAAGATCACTTTAAGAGCAATATGACCAATCATCAAAATGTGAATAGTTATGTCTTATACATGACAATTCTGTTACACATAATGAGGACATCTCAGAGGGCCTATCTGTAAATCTTATTTTTCCACAACATTCTGCATTTTGCCTTCAGGTAGTGGAACTTATTCAGTTGTGATCACCTTGCCTCTCTTGGATGCCATTTGATCGCATTGATCTAGTCCAAATTTTATTTTTGCTGTATAACCCGGTGATGTGGATCAGTTAATTGATGTTTTACTCATCTATATAATTCAGCTGGATGCCATCCGTGTAGAGGAGGTGACTGATGATTCTTTGTGATGATGTGGCCGAGTGGTCCCAGACTTATTTATAATAGTGGAGACAGAGCATCATCTTGATATTTGCTTTACTTGATACTAACTTGTGTGTAATTAGCTACAGGAGTTGTCTTCTTCTGCTCTTAGCGCGATGTTGGAAAGACGTTGATTACTGCAATTGATAGTTTGCAGTTGATAGAACGTTGTCTAGGTCCTTGTGGCTTGTTTTAATCTCATGTTTATTGTAAGAAATGGTGAGCTGAAAGCTAATGCAGCAGAACACCAGCGTACATTTTTGTCTCTAAAAATACTGACAACTGACAAATTGCTATGTTCTATTCAGGCATTCCAGTTCACATTTCTCTGTTTTTTAGGCAAACTGACATGGGACTGTGCCACCATTTATGCCATTAATTACACTTTCTGTCATATTGAAGGGTATATAGCTTCACAGGGTTCGTAAATACTTTCACCAAGAACTTCCCACCAGAATACAGGTAACATTTTAAAATGGTTTTATTGTGGAAGAGACAGGAAATGGTGACTGGGTTAATCTGTGGCTGGGGAACAGTGACAGAAGTTAGTAGCAGCTGAGGTATGGAAACCTCTTCTGAGTGTAGGTCAGTAATGATGATTCTTATGGTTGTTCTCTTGCTTCACAGGTTCTGAGGAGGAGGTGGAGGATTCCAGGTTTATTGTTATTATTATTACAGGATACAGCACTGGGCTTAGTAGAAAATGGACACTCTTGCTCTGGAAATATTGCTTTTCTATTTTGCCTGTATCTGCCGGGCTGTATGCTCTCTGTTTTTTCTCTATTTATATGATCACTTGTTCTACCCTTATTGTTACCCCTTAAATCCTTTTTGTGCTTAGTTCATGTGTTACCTCTGCGTTTGTTAATGTTTTACATGGTTTTCTCATAGTGCCTGCAGCATTTCTGGCTTGTACCTCATGCAATTTTTGAATATTTGCTGTAGTTATCTAATTTGTTCCCTTTACTTGTTGTTTGTCTCGCTGCAGGTATCTAAGCTCTAACTTGCTGCATTTATGCTTGTCAACTTAACCCTTTTTTTCCTTATTTAGCAGTAGTATAAAAATTAACCTCTAGTTTGGCAATCTGTCTTCTCTGGCTAGTCGATAATTGTTTTTCTTCTTCTTCTTCTTCTTATTGTTGTTGATGATGTTTTTTATTTTTTTGTTTTCTTTTAATTTGCTGCATATAAAGTACAACAATTTAAAACATGCTCTTTTTGAACAGAATCACATTAAAATGCTACATTTAAAGTCAGGGTCTTTAATGTTATTTTTTACTTAATGTACTATGCCTGTTTTTTTTTACATGGACCCCTGGGAAAGCCATAGTTTTTTTTCAGCAGCAGTTAATCTGATAGGGAAAAAAAGCTAACTTAGTATTGCAGTTAGGGTGTTTTTCATTTTGGTTGCTTAGTAGTCGGAATATGTGAAGAATAACAGGGTTGCCTCAAAGCGCCAAAGGAAAACTGGTTATATTTGTTGCTGTCAGTTTGGTTCATTGTACTTTGCCTTTTGAATGCTTAGCTTGTTAATATTCCAGATATACAGTACTGTTCATTATCAGGACATAATTTAAACCGATCCATTCACTACATGAGAATTTACTGTTTCCTTAGTGCTGGGAAATTCAATGCATCAGAGGCCAAGTTGTCTTGCACTGAGGAACTGAATCATTTACTCTCTTAACACGCTCACAGCTGCCTGAAGATAAGGCTTTGTCTTGTGTTTTAAGCAGATATTTGACGCAAGGATGGGTGTTTTCTGTGCCTCAGAGGAGGGAGCAGTAAAAGGAGTGCAGTAAAAATTGCCAAGGTTGACTAAGGACAGATAAGAACCGCAAATTTATTATAATTAAGTAAACTGCCCCTGCCTCTCAAGCTGTTCTATCTACTTTCATTTACCAAAAACAAATCTGCAGAGCAGAGGAAAGTAGGGAGTTATAAATAAAATATTGGTTAGTTACTCATTCAACACAGTCAACACACTGGAGTTTGAGAGTATATGTGGGTTATAGCTTCCAGTATCACATTAGTGCACAATTTACACTGAAACATCATGTAAAATACAAAAGTCCTTCAATGACAACCAAACAATCAAACATTATGTCAAGCTTCATTATTTGATTAAGTATTTTCCATCTGTTTGTTCTCTATATCTGCATAATCCTGTTCAGGGTTGTGGGGAGCTAATGCCTATCCCAGCAGTCAACAGCAGAGAGGGAAGGTACCAGAAGTGAATACAGTTTATATGGAGATCAAAAATACCAAAAAGAGCATAAAGCTGCGCTCTTAAAGAATTACTAAAACACTAATTATAAAGTATGATGCAGTTCCATTTTTTTGTTTAAGAGTTACAGTGAAAGTAGACACCACAATCAACTGCAAACGGCTCAGTTTTGTTTGCATTACTTAAACTTTAGTAGTGATTCACTGGATACATGAGCTATTGTTTACTATCACTCAGCCACCCAATGCCTCTGCCTGGTATCCATTGTCTGAAAATTAATTAATTTGTATATAGGGTAGCAGTTCTTAAAATCTTTAAAAGCTGTACCAACCTTGTTCATTGTTCTGTTTGCCCTTTACAAAATAAACTACTAAATGTTTTTGAGCTGAAAACAATTAAGTTAAGCTAATGTTAGTGCCACATCACCAACTCTTGATCATATTACTGTTAATAGTTATGGTTCTGCTAATGTAGCTTTCTAATACTGTCACTTTTGTGCAGCTATTTATAATGAGGTCTTCCTCTTGCTAATTTCATTTTGGTTTAATTATGTATGTATGGCTGAAATACCACAATATTTGAATGGACTGTTGCATATGATAAGTGAAGGAGATTTGCAGAGACAGGGCAGACCAGTGTCATCTGCCAGAGGGGAAGATGTGAGCAGGTCGAGGTTAATTGCAAAGGTTCCATTTAATGAATGACGAAAAAAAGTGAAGTCATACCCAAGCCATCCTAATGCAGAGACATTGAAATATTCAATTATAAAGTAAAAGTAATACTTTTAGGGTATTATTAGCTACAGGAGTGGGCCTTTTAACAATTTTAGGTCTGTATATGTACATACATTATTGACAAAAAATACTGCTAATGCAGAAGTTTAAGTTTGTTGGTACAAGAGAAACTTAGAACAATACATTTTCTTGTCTCATCTGACACATTTATTGAAACAAACTCCTCTGTTTAATGAAGGTCATTGTTTACACACAAGTGTTATATCTTACAGACTAAACCCTACTGGCAGTATTGTTTGAATTATGGAAACAATAATTAGTACAGCTAGCTAAAGACACATTTTTGCAACTGATGGTTTCATACTACCAGACACAAAAGCATCTGTGTTTGGTATTTTTTACTACTAAATTGCTCCATCAGGAGAAACAAGTACTGGATCTTTTCCTTTTCTATTAAAATAAACTTGTTCATAGATTTTGACCAGTTCATTTGAACTTTTTTATACAAGTTATACACCTTCTAAATCAGGATGCAATACAAATTGTTGAAAGACTACCATTTTGTTTTAAATAGACAGTGCAGAAACTGACCTTTGATCAGTGTTCTTTTTGACAATTACAATTTTATTTTTGAACAGTAAAAAATAAAATTATTTAATTGAGACCAGCAGCAATGTTTTTATGAAAATGAAAATTGGAAGAGAAGCTCATCTTAAGCAATGATGTGCATTTGTTGAGGTAGAGAAATCAGGAACATACTAAAAAGAGACAAGGGGACTAAAGGTTGTGCCACAGTGACTGTATGCCTTGGTTGGTCAGCTTGGGTGTGCACGGTTTATCCAGGTTATGTATCACATTTCTCATTTTTTTTCCTTCTTATTTTCATTTTGCAGCACTCATACTTAACACCGCGAGGCATCTAAATGTCTTTTCCTCATCAATGTGCAAATCATCTAACCTTGCCAGGCACAAAACTCCAGTTTACAGTTTAGCTTTTGATAAAGTTTAATTTACCCTTGCCTGAGGGGAATGACATTGTGCTTCAGTTACTTTCATCTTGTTCTGTTCTACTGGCTCCTCAAGTCTTGCAGAGTTAAGAAACAAATCCAAAATGGCGAGGATCCACCTTAAAAGCGAGCACGAATGCCCATTTCAGATAAGCTGCAATTAAAAGTCAGCATGTAAATGACTGAATTGTGCTCAAGAAGGAAAGTCACTCCACTGCGTTTGCCTGATTGAAAATCATTTCTCACAAACCAAGCAATCACCTTTATATTCTGCCACAGACAGTTCGATCGTCAGCGGCTGTAATAAACACTCGAGGGAATATTAGGTGACGCGTGGTTTGTGTTTGTGATAAGAGAAGTCATCGCCTACGTAGTCATGAATGCATTTCTTTCAATTGTCATTAAAGACTGAAGGATCTAATTGCTCTGTAAGCTGCAGTGTGTAGGGTGGTTTACAAACCATCTAAACATTTTTTTTGTTTTCAGACAGGCATAATTTTGTGCTCCCTCAACCACTAAATTGGTCTTCTGACTGTGAGTTACTTCCCTGAAACTTAAGGTACATTTTTCACAGTCCTGGCATAAAGTGGGAACATTGACCCATCTAAAATTTTCTCATGAACTCAAAAAAAAAAAAATATATAAAAAAAATGCCAGTCCAATTCCTCATTTTGGTCAGTTATAGCCCTTACAGATAGCCTGTAAAGTCTACATCTTTTACTAACTGCAACTATGACTTGATAACTTCTTCTAATTCAATTAAGCAGGCAGTCTTTGTAGTTGTTAAACATTTGCCAATGACTGCAGACTGTGCATATTTCTGGAGCCACAAGACTTGTTCTGTTTAGCTGTGTAGATACCTGCAAAGGCTTTACCCACACAGTTAAAGACATTATCTCAAACTTAGAGAAAGAGAGATGTGTTATTAGAAGATTTCAAATGTTTTTATTTTATGTTTTTTTTTAAATATTTTATTCAGGTGTAGCGTCCTGTCTGAAGGTTGAATGTTCTTACTGTTCAGGGAATGTTTTCTTCAGGTAGTTCAGGTCCCTTCCAGATAACAAAAACATACATGTTTGGTTCATTTAGGAATGAGTGTTTGTCTTGTGTGTCTATTTTGTTCTGGCCATGTGCTAAACTGATTCCTCTTCCTCTACTTGTGACCTGCAAAATCATAAAAGTATAGACAAAACAATTTTTTTTTAAATGAAATAATTTATTTTCCGAAGTATTAATAAGCAGGTCAACATACAGCAAAAACTAAGAAAAGGAAGATTGTTTTCACACGCTAAAAATGTTTGCCAAAGCCTCTTTTCATTAACAATTTTCAACAGCAGGACTTGGCCATTTTCTTTTTTAATTAGAAATCAATGGAATCTTATTGTCAAAATGTAGTTTCTAACAAACTTGAATACGGAGAACTGCTGTAAAAAGGAACTGTTTAAACTATTCCCTCATAAATGAACACCATTATCTTGTTGTTATTACCTTTATGTCCTTGCAACAAAAAACAAATTGTTGGGGAATTATTACTTAAACTGGGAAACTGAGCATACTTGTCATCATAGAAATAGATCATTTAGATGCGGTGTCCATTGCAATGTGGGGGATCATGAAGTTTATTGCAACTTGGGCAATATCTGCCACCTTACCTTTGAAATACTATTTTACTGCAGCTGCTCCTTTTTGCAGATGCTGTCCTCTGTTCCTAGCTGTGCCACAGCGGCATTCAGTGATGTGCTTTATATACAACTACTCAATTAATGCTGTGGGCTGAGAGTAGTTTGAGACCACAGAGTATTGATTAAAGAAAGAGTAAAGATGCATCAAAACCGTAGATTAAAAAATGGTGCATACCTTTATCAACTGATTAAAGAAAATACATTTGAAAAAAAGACTGAATTTTATACTCTGATATCCACAAAATCAAAACAAATCCACCGAGTCAGTTCTAAATCATCCTCTGATTAAGAGTAGTGAGCAGAAGTGAAGCTCCACAAGTGACTTTTAAAGTTACATTTTCATCTGTTGGTGTTATCAGGGTAATATACTGCAGATTAAGGTTTAATTCAAGATTATTTTGAACCTACAACTGCTTTATTGTATTTATTTATTTTTAATTTACTATATATTTAAGATAACATTAAAATTTATGGTTACATTAGCCTTAACTTTCAAAGTGAATGGTTTTCTAGTTGCACTTAGAATCTTTGAATGAATTAGTTCTGTTTTTATCCATTTAATTGTCATTTTATTGTCTTAATTCAACATACTAATTTAATAGAAACCTTTTATTTTATCATTTTTGTTCATTATCCTTCAAGTCAATGACAGTTCATAGACTAAAGAATGCATTTTGGTTTTGTGGTGCTTTTTCCTCCATCCTTTACTGCTGCTGCCTTCAGCTGTTGATCAAATGTACATCAGGTAATTGACTCAGCCATCGCTGATCATTCTACATTTTTGCATTACAAAAAAATCCCTACTTTCATTGTGTTTCAGGTCTTTTTAATTTATAATAAGAAATGCTGTCATAGTCCTTTACATGTGGTTGGATCTGAGCAGACAGCAGATCCTTGTGCACTTCTGAGCTCTGTTTTCTGTCACACCAGAAGTGCCCCAGTACCCAGGCCGTCACATTACCTTCGCATGTTTTACAAGTCATCTTGCTCTTTGCAAGCAGGAACAGCTTGAAAAGCAAACATTGCCTGGAATAAGACCAACACGTTTAAGAAGGAGACACTTTGCATGTACCATAGGAACAAGGTGGGGAGAACAATAAAAGTTTAAATCTTTTTTTTTTTCCTCAGTTGTCATTGAGAGTAAAAGATCACTGAAAAATAAAACAGACATGATTTGAGTACTTGTGACAACACAGTGTGAATATCTGTAGTGTGGTATTAAGTGGTTTGCTGAGAGATTGCTTCAGAAAAGTGTAGCAGACTCCAGAACCTCTCTACTCAGCTTTCATTCTGTACAAGCAGCCAGAGACGGTATAAAAAGCAGGAAGAGACTAGGCAGAGGGCATGTGGTACTGAGCAACAGATGGTATAATCTTGGACTTATCACAGTAAAAGATTGGATCTGTCCTTGGGACACTGAACTATGAGTTTGTTTGGGTTATTTTGATAAATGCCTATACTGTACATCTCAATCAGTACAAACCATGTGTGTAACAATGTCAAGCTACTGTTTGCTATGTTATAAACTCAAGAGCCCAGTACATTTACAGGATAACATTTTTTTAAGATTTCAACCACATCTCCCTCTGTGACACTCCTAAAGCCTGTTCTATACAAATCCCTGAGACACATAGAACTCCCTTGCTCTCCATCAATTAGGAAAAGCAGACCATAATAGACCATAATCAGGTTCTATTCCCCACTGCCTGCACAGCTGTTGGTTAGCAACAACAGCTTGTGACCAAGAGAACTAGAGATACCCTCTAATGTCTGGACCCATAGCTTCTCTGTCACACACGTAGGATCTAAATATTCACCTCAGTTATGAACTTTACTTCAGTGTAAGAAAGACCAGGACACAATCAGACCCTCTCTCCTTTTTTTCCAGTCTATCTGTCTCAAGAAATTTGGTGACAAGGCAGGTCTGCATGATATCAATCCCATTTTGCTTAAGGCCTTCAATGAGCAGCTGTATTGGACTGTACAGCACATCTTAAATCGCAGCCTGAGTCAGTACATGGTTCCAGTCCTGCAGAAAGCATCCTGCCTTGGTCCAGTTCCTAAAACAAGCAAAAAACGCTTATTCATCTGTCTTTAATGACTATAGACAAGTTGCCCTATAGTTTTACATTAAGGAAGTCTAAGAAAAAGTGTTATTGGCCCAACTAAGTAAACAAGTAAGCATCTTTCAGGACCCACTGCAGTTTGATTATTGCCCTGAGGCTAAAATTGAAGATGCCATCATTTGCTTGCTTCAGCGAGTCCACTTTCATCTGGACAAATGGTATCAGGATCATGTTCTTTGATTGCTCCAGTAGTTTTAAAACAGATCATCCTTCATTTCTGTGCGAGCAGTTTCAAAAACATCGGCAGATGCCTCTGCAACCACCTGGATTATTGACTACCTCACAAACAGAGTACAGTTTGTGAGACTAAAGGGTTGTGTGTCTGAGAGGCAGAACACCAAGAACACCAGGGGATGTATTCTCACTATTTTAATTCACACTATGCTACAGTCTTCCAGTTCAGCCTAGAGTGCCGTCATCTGCAGAAATACTCAATGACTCTGCAGTTGGGAGCTGTGACAGGCATGGACAGAGAGCTGGTGAGCTGTTTTGTGACATTTGGTGTGATGAAACTCATCATTTTAAAAGCAAACTCAACAAACATTATGAATTTTGGGAGCAATATAGTTAAATATGGTAAGGGAAAAGGCCGTGGAATTATAGGTGTCTCCGTTTTTAGCCAGAGACAACAAATTACACTGGGAATGCAACATTGATGCTATTTACAAGAAACGAGAGCCTACTGCCTGTTAGTAAAGCTTTGGTACTCAGTGTTTGCAGCAGGTTTTTGCATTTCTTTTACAGCTGAGTGGTTGACAGACAGTGCCACTTGCTTTGCCAAGTGTTGGGATGGCAGCATCAGCAGGGCTTGAATTTCAGGTTAAGTGTACGGATATTGAACATCATTTCAAAGAATCTGACAAATACATATACAAGTCAAAATGTTGGATATGTTTGCACATGTCTGGTGACATCATTTAAACCTTTTTCCAGCACACATACAGTAGGACGCACTGTGGAGTACATACATAAGTAATGCAGAAACATTTGTAGGTCAAACAGTTTTTTTTTTTGTTTGTTTTGTTGTTGAGAGAATGTGCAGGGGAGAGTAAATGAGCTCAAGGGCAAATTGTCTCTTGTTGCACTAGCCACAGATGGGAGAAAGTTGATGCTTCAACTACAGGTTCAGATTAGTGAATGAGATTCTTCTCACATAGCTGACCACTTCTGTTCTTAAAATTGCATTAGACAGACTAATTTAAAGCTTATATTTTTAAATTTTAGCGTTATTGTCATGGTTTGTGTAGAGTTGGACCCAGGAATGCAGACGAAACGAGGAGCTTAATTGAAACTTAGAGGTTTATTTAATTAAGAAAAAAACAAAAGCTGTTGTGGCAGCAAAATCACTATATGGACTGGGGTTAACGAGGAGATTGTAGACAGGTGAGACAGGTAGACTAAACCAGGCTGATGGCACAAAGGAGAACACAGGGAAACAAAACTGAAACAAAAGATCACAAACACCAATACAGAAACTAAACTCAATAACACAAAACAGTAAAACACAAAAGATAGCTCAAAAACACAGATCCTGATTACCTTCATGGTAAAGCTAAGATTTTGCACTTTTAAGTCCATATTTATTTTATATCTGTAACTTGGGTATGTTTTGGTAAACACATAAAAAAAGAAACGTGGGCCAATGTTTGTGTATATCCAGACAGCAGTCTCTCTCTCTAAATAATAATAATAAAATGATAAGATTATTCTTATTCAGAGTGACATGAATTAGTTCAATGCTGTTT
>JAOXNZ010000044.1:14976250-14986286 GCA_028566095.1 Kryptolebias brasiliensis | reverse complement strand
CTTCTGGCCAGTTTTATTGCAAAATAGATTGAGAGAAGGGTGCATTCTTTCCTTGGGGGTGGCTTAAAAATTTATATCTCACGTACTTGTGACTTAAACCCTTATAAACTACAGTAGATCCATTTACCAAAAAGCTTTTATTGTGGTGCTTATAGAACCGTGTGTAATTGTGTAACAAAATTTTTTTTCTGGCACGAGTGCTCTGACAGAGGCATGTCATCTCCTCTAAGCCTCTTTTTTTTTTTCAAACACACTGCTGAAATGAGATCTAGTTTTAGCTGAGAAAATGCAAAAGGTAATATAAAAAAAACACAGAGAGAAGAAAATCTCCTTCTTACAGAAAAATCCCTTAAAAAAACAGGTTTTAGCTTCCATCTCTTCCATATCTGCTCTGGTTCTTCAGCTGACACGATGCAGTATAGAAGGCTGGGTGATACCTTTCTACGTTTCAGTCTTGAAGATGAGAGGAAGTGTTACATCTCTCACAGCACTGAGTAATTTAATGTCAAAATATACAGGCTTACGTGCAGAAAAGCTAAATGCTAATAAGGAAAAGAGCAGCTGGCTGTTAAAACTGTTAAAATTCACCTGCTGTACTCCTCCGCCTCTCGACCCCATAAGGAGCAACATCCTCTGGCATGGGAGTCTAATGCCTCATAAATGTTTTACAGCGAGTTATGATAATGTACTGACATCTGGCTAGTCAAAATCTACCTTGACTCAGACCACAGAAAGAGATGAAAATACTGATTAATCTTCAGTCAAATCTTTACAGAGCTATATAAAATTTGAATGACCATTTTTATTAATATTATTATTTGTATGAATAAATATGCTCATTCAAATTTCAAACTTGACCTTTCTACAGTCTCATGGTCACCTTACAATCATAAACAAATGCTTCAATTAAAACATGCAAGTACTTTGATTTAAACAGGCTAACGCTACCTTTTCAATAGGTTTTTGCTGCAATAAAACAGACAAATTAACAAGCAGATAAAGAGTAGAGATAAATAAAATAGGTTTAATCTAAATAAGCTGTTTTGCTCAGATAATAAAAGTATATAATAACAAATGAGTCATTTTAGTTGACAATAACGACAAACAAAAGGCATGTTGACTTTACTAATGTGATTTCCGATTAGTAAAACGAATTGTTCGGAATTCTTTACATGAAATAAATTAAAGGAAGATGAGTGCAGATGAATGCTTGTGTGTATGTGGTTGTGAGTGTGTGTGCGTGTGTATATGCGCTTGGTTTTAATGGTGGGGGGTCTGAAACTATTGCAGATAAAAGCAAATCTCTCGCTTTTGATCTTAGCAACCATCAAAGAGATCCGTCCTCCCAAAGTCAGACACCCAGCTTCATGCGGCGCTGGGTTTCATAAGCTCTGAGGGAACGTCAGACAAGCATCTCCTCATTTCTCTGTCAATGGTCAGTAATCTCTGTACAGAAAGACTGAAATGCTGCCGACATTACAGAATGTCTGTCTCCATGTGGTTAGCACTGTGACAAGCACTGCAAAAGGCTATCAGTGTACAATTTAATACAGGTATTGTTTCGAGTTTGAACATAGTTCTAAAAATATATAAAATAGTAAACTCAATTTTGCTAGATGGCTTACAATGAAAAAGACATTAAATTATTTTGCAAACTCATCTAGTTTATATTTCATTTAGATGTATAATTAATGAGCTAAAAAAACACTATTCTAAAACAAACAAACAGAAAGTTGTTCTCATAATGTGTGTATATATATATATATATATATATGTCTGTTTTTTATTTGTCAAGCAAATAATTTCACATATTTGTATCCCATATGTTTTTATTTTAGAATAACTTGCGTTTTTACTTGACAGAGAGCTCAAGATGATGAGATGGAGAGCATTAAAAAGCACATACGATCAGCCCAAGACAAGGATGATGCCAAACCACTTGACAAGCCAGAACAGTAAGAGTCAGTCCCTTGTCCTGATTCATTGAGTAAATGATTTTCCCATAAAGAAATGTGTGTGTGCTTTAACTGCTCTTGTACCTTCATCAGGTTTCTTTACCAGCTATCGCAAATCTCCAATTTCTCTGAACGGGTGTTTTGCATCCTGTTTCAATCAACCTTCTATGAGTGCATCACCTTAATTGTGCGCAAAATGGAAATCCTGCAGAGAGTGTGCAAGGTGAACTGCTGGCTTTTTCAGTACATTTTTTTCCTCCTGTCACTCAATCTGTCTTAACTGTGTCTTGCGTGTGTTCTGTAGACTCTCCAAAGTAGTGAGAGTGTATTGCAGGTGCTTGGCCTTGTGCTGGCTTTTGGCAACTTCATGAACGGAGGTAATCGGTCTCGAGGGCAGGCTGATGGCTTCACCTTGGACATTCTGCCAAAACTAAAGGATGTTAAAAGCAGCGTGAGTATGTGTGTGCTACAGGAGCAAACATCACTCACTTCACAAGAGCAGATGTGGAGTTCACAGGCAAACTGGAAGGACTGGAGATCATAAATTTGTGCTTAATAAGTGAGACATGTTTACGTGTTTATCTACAATCTTAAAATTGTTCTATTTATTGTCAAGTTTAGGATCAAGAGTTCAGAATTTAAAAGGAAACTTTCCTGATGCCAAACATGTGAAGCATAGCTGTGGAGATTTAGAGGTGAAGCTGTTCTGTTTACAATTTTTTATCACAACAGGCCTTGTGTGCCCTTGGAAATACCGTATAAGGGAAAGTGTGTGGTGTGGGTTCTTGTTGTGGTGATAGCAGCAAGTTATCCAAAAGGAACATTAAACTTTCCACTGAGTCCGAGTTATGATGACTTCGTCCAGAACAGTTGTTTTCTTGTGTTGCTATTCCAATGTCCTGATTTATTCCTAAGATGACTCTTTTTCTGCTTATCTTTTGCCTCACAAATTACAATGTCCTGCTCTAAATTTAATTAATTAATTAATAAAGGATTCTGTTTTATTTATTTTGATCATTTTCTTTCTTTTTTTCCAGGATAACGCTACAAGTCTTTTGTCCTACTTTGTTGCTTACTATCTAAAGCACTTTGATGAGGTATGTTTTGATTCCTGTTTATTTGAATCTCTCCTTTTGTTTTTGTCTGATTTGCTTAGAAATCCTTCCAGAACTCTCTTTTCATTTCCTCTCTTGCCAGAGGATACCATGACTTATCCTTTATCAAATTATTTGTTTTCCCTTTTCTCATTTACAACACAGACAAATCTCTCTCTTGTCTTACTCACAACTTTGTTTTTTTGGCTTCCCCTCTTCGTGTTGTGCTCATGGTCTGCTTTGGTCTGGCTCCATTCAGACCTGCAGTCGGTTCACTGGCACAGCATCCAAAGGAGTGTTTGTGTAAATAATTAGGTTCTCCAGATGAGATGAACTCAGTTATGCAGCTTGCCAAAAACAACCTGCATGACAAGGCTGGAGTTCTCATAATGGCCTTGTAGTAACTCTGATGGAGAGAAATAACATGTAGTTTCTGGACTGAGCACAAAAGTTATTTTTTTGTTGTGGTTTCAGACTTTTATTTTTTCTTTTTCTCAAATCTGAACTGCCGATAAATCCATGTAGGTCTCTAAGGGTATTTTATTTAAATCTTGTCTTGTGTGTTCAATACAAAGAGGCCCTCTCCGATGTGAGGAAGATTGACTTTGACATTGCAGTGTGTGTTTTGCATCATCCTGTGTGTTGTCGTTTATCAGGATGCTGGCAGAGAGACGTGTGTCTACCCTCTGCCTGAGCCCCAGGACCTATTTCAAGCTTCCCAAATGAAGTTTGAGGACTTTCAAAGAGATCTACGCAAGTTGAGGAAAGATCTAAATGGTATAGTTGTCATCTTATACGTTTCACTTTGACTTGGTTTTAAAACTCTCAATCACTCTTAAATTGTAAATTTACTGAAAATTTACCAGAATGCAAAGTCAGCTGTTAAAAAAAACAGTCTAATTACTGTATATTCAGCAGTGAACTTGAAATGTGATTGCAGAAACTTATGATTCATTTCCCCCCCTAAATTGTTTATTAATTGGGGCACATATCCTTTAAATATCTTGCATGATGTATAATCAATTTCCAAATGTAACTGTAGCTTTGGTGGTGCAGACTGTAGAGACAGATCAACAGAGAGATAACATCTGTTTGTCGTACAGACGAGTTAACAAGAAGCAGATGTGGCTTGTCAGATATAGACTCCTGTTGGACCTGGCATACCTTTACTGTCTTCATGAAGCGGAGATCAAAATAAATGCAGGTCATGGTTCAGAGAGCTTTCACTACCTTTGTGCACGATTTCATCAGCTGACCTCAAGGAGTTGGCTGCAGCTCAGGAGACCGAGTGATTGTTGATCAGTGTTTCCATCTCTGCTTCACATGGTCAACAAGTTGTGCCTTTGGGCAAGATACCTAAACATCACGTGACATCCAGTTGTAACGCTGTATAAAAGCATCTGCTTAAAGAACAAATGGTAATATATTTATTTTCTTTTACTTCAAACCCATCACACTGGAAAGATCATAATTTAATGCAGTGAAAACAAACCAACAAAAGTACTAAGCTTTAGTGGGTGTTGCCTGTTTGTACAACAGGCCCATATTTTTACAATGTTGTAGCTATAATTTGCAGTCTTACAATTTTTGTTCTAATACGCAGTCTTCCTCATGTGTCATAAAGGCAGGGACCATAAATCAGAATGATTTCTAAATAATGAAGTCCATCCATCCGTCCAGCCACGCTCCCATGATCTCAACACAAAACATTGGGTTGATTTATCATATTTTTGGCACTCTCAACAACAAAACCTATTTGTTTAATAATACTAGACGCAAAGCTATTTCATCAGAGTGAATACAACTGTCTCATAATTCCAAAAACTCGAATAAAAGTATCTGGTCATCAAACACTAACGCAATTTCAATGCAAAGAAATTTCAATTATCAAATTTCATAGAAGTATGATCAAATCTTAGATTAAAAATTGACAAGACATCAAGACAGTTCTGAGTTTTATGCTAAAACATATCTCAGCTTTCACTATAACCAGAATTTTAGCTTCAGTTTTTTTTTTTGTTTATTGCCAAAATTATTAAGACTGTTCCTGTCAGCACTTACAACTACATTAGCCATATTTGTACCCAGTAAAACCTACCCTCACTCTTTTGAATTCACAGGACTTAAAGTATCAGAAAAGAACATATTACCACTGGGGGGGAAAAGGAGAAACTGGTTTGTGCTTGATGAGTTGAGTGGGAAAAAAAAGGTTGTAATAAATCAGGTAGTATTGACGCATCCCCTTTCGACACTCTAAAGCTTGTAAAACCGTTTCCGATGCTGCTTCATGCAGGCTTTAAAACATGGATGAGGTTAGGTGTGTGTGTGTGTGTGTGTGTGTGCTTACAGCTTGATCAACAATTCCCGAAACGTGGTCTGTTCCCCATCATTCTTTTATGTATCTTTGCTGCTAAATCAATCAGTGGCCCAAGCTGTGTGACAAAATATTGTTTTGCCTCTGCCTTAATGACTCTTTAGAAATTCATTAAAATGCAGCTGCTCACAGGGGGGAAATTAGCTTTGAACCCCAATTGCTGAGGCACAGGTTAGCTATGTATAAATAAATCATCACATGTCATACCTTCAGACCTCTTCATTACCAAGCAGATTCAGCTGAACACTCTACCAGACGTGGGCTTTGACTGTTCCCAGGTGGAGTCTAATTGGTAGATGGTGGGGTAGGACCTATAGGGACATCAGCAAGGAGCACATTGGAGTGGGAGTTCATGGTGTTTCTTTTTGGCTGAGGTACCATATGGTCTATGAATTACCTTCTTCCTTGGTCTCAAAGCCTCTGTTCCCATAAGCATCTCCACCTCTCAGGCATTGAGCTGAGTTTGTATATCTGTTGTGCTTGCAGAGAGTGTGGCAATAAATTCCTCTTGGGATCAGAGCACACGCTACTTAATTCCTGGAGGTACCATATTGGTCATTGTCTTTTCAGACACTTATTCAGCAGAAATTTAGTGCAAATGTTTTAAAGCAAACTTCTCATGGTTTAAATGCAAAAAAACGGGTTTGTAATTTAATATCAATACTGAAAATTGTTGTTTCTGGAATAATAGCTTATTGTCATTGTGTTTTGTTGTTTTTAGTGTGCTTAGCTGAAACAGAAAAGGTTTACAAGTTGTCCTCTGAAGAAAACCTGCAACCCTTCAAAGATAAAATGGCCACATTTCTAAGTCGAGGTAAGTATATTTTGCAATATTAGTTGCGATTTTATTAGGAACTTTTGTACAATTAAGTGTTCTTTTCTTTCTTGCCAACAAGTCCTACAAAAAATAACCACTGTTATCAGTGTTAATTCAGTCAATGCCTATTGTTTTTACCACACTTCTCCAGAACTGACCAAAAATGAGCCAGTAAACTTCACCACCATTATATTAGACAAAAGTACTGAGTGTTTGACTCATACATTATACTGTACACATTATTATACAGTTGCTGTGTTCTTTTAATTTGCCCAAATTTATATTTTTGTTCAAAACTAACCAGGCTGCAGACAAGGGACTCATCTGCAACTATCTCCAGATCTTTGAGGGTGAAACACTTTCTTGGTATTACTCTAGTTTTTTGTTCCTCCACATGTTTTGCTATGGATTTAAGTCTTATTTTATTGAAGGTTGTCAATAAAACGTCAAGAAGTGATGCAGATGAATTTTATCATGGATGGCATCAAACCTTCAAACTAATGTGATCTGCTACATGCAGCCAAACAGAAAACATTTAAATGTCAAAGGGGTGGAGATTGTTCCAGACATGTCTGAAATCCTTCTGACAACTTGTTAGCAGTTATCAAGCCTTTTTTATGATTTGGGTGAGATTTAGTATAAAAAACAGGTGTTGATATAGAAAATTGAGGCAAAATTGTATACTGATTGTTATTGTATTTTCTCCAGTCAGAAGAAATGTAGTCAAACAAAAAGTCAGATTTAAAAACAAACAAACATCTGTTTCATGTAGTTTTCTGTTCAGGAGGTTCACTTTTTTTTCTCCAGAGGGATTACAATTTGTTTTTAGGATACATTCAACAACTGATCTGCTGTTGCTGAATGCACCCTAAGAATCAAATCTGTTTAGTTTTTTTTCCTTGTTACACATTAAAAGGTTCACACAGAGTTTAATCCACTGGGTCATCTCTTTATTCCAGAATTTACTGTCTATCTCACTTTAGTCTGCTTGTTGGGTTTGACTGAATATACTGCCCTTGTTGGGTGATTTGACTTTACACTTTCACATGTATCTCTTATCTTATAGACGTTCCTTTTAAACGCAGGAGCACAGAATCTCATACTCTGGTGGCAATTTGAGCTGATAATTCTACATAAAACATCAGTCATTGGAGTCAGTCCCGATGCAGATACAAATGTCTGCAGCATATTTCCAAGCAGTCCATTGAATAGTTTTTCAGACATTTTACTTCAATTGGATAGAAAGTTTTCTTCCAATTCATCAAAAATGTTATTTTTCACAGGAAAAAAAAAAAACTTTAGCTTTCCTGTGGCATTAGAAGAAAAAATAAGCATATCACAACAATGATTACATTCATTGTTCACCATGCTAAATTTTAACAGACTGTGTTGAGATTGTTTAAACTATACTACTAGTACATTTGTCTAAACACCATGCAAACAATCAAAGAGACTGTGATTGTGTTTACATGTCTACCAGATGTCATGCAGTTGGTCTTTTATCTTAAAATCTGACATGTATAATAGAACTGAGGTATTGTGATTCACATCAAATATTTAAGACTTAACATTTTATGCTTGATTTAACATAACAAGCCAACTGACATTTTTTTATGTGGCACTGACTTCGACCCTTCATACATTCTGTTTACTGTGGCTGATCTTCCTGTAGAACCCAACTCAGAAGTCTCTCTTTGAGTTCTTTTTGTATTCAAATGAGAGAATAATACACAGCATATGTGATTCAGCTGTAATATTCACTGTCCATTTTAAAGGAAGTCTGTAAATGAAAGTGCCCCCCTCTTTTCCTCCTCTTTTGTGTGTTTAAGAGAAATATGGGAGCTCTCTCTTTGATGCAAATGATGAGGTTTTTCCCCGGAGAGCAGAATGTAAGCACTGTAGCATGGATTTGTGTTTCAGAGGGCTCCAGACAGGATTCTTTGGGTTCCCCTATTGCAGTGGTGGGGGAAACAAAAGCATCAACCAAAAGTCTTATTTTTGTTATTTCTGTAATTTCTAAAGAGCCTGAGGTTAAACTGTTTCTGGCTCCACGGTTTAAACCGCTTTTGTTTATTTTCTGACCATGAAACTAACCACAGAATAACAGTGGGAGCGGACTTGTTGGAGCTTGGCTGTTTGGTCTAGCTCGATTTTCTCCGCTCGCTTCACAAATTCTCATGCATGCTGGTCTTTTGATGGAATCAATATGACCTGCAGGAGAGCACTGGCCATGTGATAATCTGTTTCTGATGGATGGAAAGATGAATAGCACGACTGACATTTAGCTCTCGCTGCGTCTCCATCTGCAATTCAAGCTTATTTGGTTAAATGCCCACCAAATTATCAAATTTTAAAAACACATAGTCAAATATGGCTTTAGATTTATTGACTATTTTTCTTTTAAAGCAGTATGAAGATTTTAAGCTAAAAAAAAAACTTTAGTCATGCTTATGTACCACATTATCCTCATATAATTGTCAAATTAACGTACTACTATGTTAAACTACAAGTAATTTACTCAGTTTGGAGAAACAGCTTGTTGATCCATTTGATTAAGAAATGTTTTGCCAAAATAAGCATTTTTTTATTTACTTAAAAAATAATATATATATATATATTTACATTGATAGTGGGTTATGTTTTCTTCATGTAATAAACAGTCAGCAATATGATGAGCTTTTACAGAATGATTCATCCACTTTTCTACTTCTTCAGGTTGCAGGACTCCCCAAACCTTCCCCTCTCTGGTTCCTTTTTTAGCTTTTCCAAGTCAGTTGTATAATCGATCTAGTGAGTCCTGGATCTACCCTCTGGCTTTCATGAAACCTGTTGCACCCAATGTTCAAACCATCTCTATAGGCTTTTTTATGCAAAGAAGCAGGATGTCTGAGCTCCAGCAGCCAAGTTGCTCTTTGAAGAAAGTTTGTTTGATTCACTTGTGTTATCTATAGCTTATGACTGCTGGTAAAGGTATATTGGGGCATTACATTTTTGTCGTCTCAAAACATCATTAAGATGTAGATTATTCTGCAACAATCTGCCTGTCAATTTCCCACTCTTCTACCCCGACTCGAGATAAAGGCCTAGAGATGATCCTCCACTTGAAACAGGTTTTAAACTGATTATCAGCACAGCTTCTTCACATTTACCTTCAAATTGATCCAGTCCCTACTAGAGGTTTGATGAAGCCAATAATAACACATCTGCAAAAGGCAAAGATGCAGTCCAAAGCCATTCAAACTTTAAATTCTCCATCCTTTTGACTGTGCTCAGAAACCCGGTCCACAGATTTAATAAACAGAATCGGCAACAAATAGCAGCTCTGATGGAGTTGGAGTCCAAAACAGGTCTGACTTAGATCCAGCAATACAAACTAATCTGTCTCTAGTTGTACTGGGAACAAATTATCTGTAAAAGACCCAATACCCTGTACTCCTGAAGCACCCCACCCCCACAAAGGATGCAAAGACGTTCACTGTTATTAGCCTTATCTGAGGTCAGACCAGATGCTGGTTGACAAGCCTTTTACTCAGGTCTTGCTCCAGGGTGAAGCCTGTATTCATTATAAGGATTGTTGAACAGCACTTAATTTTGCAACTTATTCACAAATAATTTGTCTTGGGAGATCCTAGGAGAAGTGAAAACAAAGCGTTTGCAGCACTCAAATCAATTCACAAAAAGGGGATTTTATACTTGGGAATGGTAAAACATTACTCTGTGAATTAAGTCTTAAACTGCAGTCAGCAATCACATAGTCTATGTATAAAAGCAGAACAGTAAAGATTGTTACATCTTC
>JAOXNZ010000044.1:14950840-14965013 GCA_028566095.1 Kryptolebias brasiliensis | reverse complement strand
CTTCAGTGGATTGAAGAACAATTTCCTCTTAGAAAAATAATAATAAAACCTTACCTATAGATTGTGCTTCATGTTATTTGTCAAATACAGATATAGTTAAATCTTTTGGGGCCACAAGTTGCGCAGAGAGCACTTTGTCTTCAGATGCTGACTCTCTGGCACCACTATTCCCATCCTTTTCTTTGTTTTTTTTTGACAAGAGTACATTTCGTCTCATCCTTGTCATCAGTGTTTCCATTCATACCTAGGGTGCAGCAACTAGTGTGCAAACAAACAACAAATGTTACTTTTCTTTAAGAATACCAAACTGCTTTTGCTCCAGTATCAAACTTAGATCCTTTTGTTTCTAATACACATTTATTCTACAATCAGTGAATCCCCTCAAAATGAGGTACAAAATAAAAAAAAAAGCTGTAATGTGCAGTTTGTGGTGTTTTTGTGACACTCACTTGTTGGTGATGGCCTGTTAATGGTGACAAATTGCAAAATTGCAGCTATTGTGACAAAATGGAAGTAATTAGAGAAAAGTCCTCATAAAAAATAAATTGTGGGTTATTTTGATCACTTGTTTTCTTTAAAAAAGCAGTTAACCTATTATCTTTTGTTGAAAAGTAGTTCAAAGTATTGTGAAGTTATTTATGTCTGTTCAGAAAGGCTAGGCTTTGTGCAAACAGGTATAATTACAATAATAAAATGACAAAATGGAATTGAACTGTCAACTGTTAGTTTTGTTTT
The DNA here is from genome assembly GCA_028566095.1 of Kryptolebias brasiliensis. NCBI lineage: Eukaryota > Metazoa > Chordata > Actinopteri > Cyprinodontiformes > Rivulidae > Kryptolebias > Kryptolebias brasiliensis. The sequence goes on along the minus strand of JAOXNZ010000044.1, from coordinate 14,964,278 downwards.
AGATTCTTTTACCATAATACAATGTATCCCATAGTGTGTTTACTGCCATTAAAAGCTAAAAAAAAAATTGAGAAGTTCATTACCTGATTCCTTATCAATCTTTTATGAAGTACATCTTACTGCTAAGCAAATTAACAAAACTTAGGAAGCTCAGCTCAAATTATTATTATTTGTCTGTGTGTGTTTAAACTTAATGCCAGTATGCTCCTATCAGTGCAAAGTACAAACACACTCTTCAGACACACAAATACACACAGAGATGAACATAAAGCCTGTCTGATTTACTGCTTTGTACACAATGTGCTGACACTGAAAATCACACTATGCATCAGAGCACCTGATGAATAGGCCCAGTGAGAAGTTATAGTTAGGTTGTAACCCTATGATATATGCAGGTAACAAAGCTGCATGAAGGCTGCTTTTGCATAAAGTAGGATTTCTCCGGCAGAGGCAAAACTTTACTGTCCAGAGGCCCCATAACAAACACACAGTTGGTAGGTTAGGGGTTGAATCAGGAAAGAGAAAACTGACCTGTAGAAGTAATATAACATCCATTTTTAAATGTTCTGAATTTATATAAAATTTTTAAAACTGTTAATATCCTAATTCATTTCCCTGATTTATCCCCTACATAACCAAAAAACTTTACAGTCTCAGTAACCCTACTTGCCTCAAGTTAATATTTTTCCCATATTTTTCTGGTACTTTAACTGAGAATGTTTACTCCCTATTTGTCTCAATAGTTCTGTAGTTATAAGTGCAGGTAAGATTAACGTTGTTATTACACAAATAACCACAATTCACTGTGAATACAGCTTTGTAAAACTTATTAGGGTTATTTATTTATTCCTCTTTTGGTATATATGACATGCATGAAAAGAAAAATAGGTGCTCAGCAATTCTTGATTATTTGTCTCAGAAATAACAAAAATATTAAACGGTTTCCTGCAAAACGCAGGCACAACTTTTCACTCTGGGTTGTTTTTACAGTGGGAGTTTTTTTTTTGTTAAATCTTTGATTTTTGTTAATTTTTCTCCTTTATTATCATGCACACACTGACAACAAAAAAGATAATCACTCATTATCTTTTTTTCTCAGATAGAGCACACACTCAAACTGCAAATGTGAAAATAGAAGCACATGGCAGATTACAGGATATAAAGATTATCCTTGCAGCAGGGGGGTATGCTCCACCATGTCTCTCCCTCTGTTCTTATTTCTACCTCAGTCACACATTCACATTTCTATTCCCATGTTGTTTCTCCTCTGCACATTTTTTGCTCCTGCCTAGAAGTTGTTATAACTTATATATCTGTAGTGTAGATTTGGCCACTGTTTCACTAGACTTATCCATACTATATTGCTGCTCCTCTGATTCTTCCTTGTTCTCCGACATGCCTTGTTCTCCATGCCTTTTCAGCAGTACTTGTACTGCTGGTCCAATTGAGTCCACTGAATGATGACAGACTTAGATTAAAGCAGTTGAATGTGGAGGAGGATCAGGTAATAACTCAAAAACATATACACAGTTAAAAAACTAAACTTAAAGATCACACTGTTTTCTTACACAGTAGGTGACTGGAAACGTAGCTAATAACTATGCTAAATGGTTACCTAAATAATAATCATAAAGCAACATGTCCTCCATTATTTGTTTAAGATGACAGGAGGTATAAATGTTGCTGTGTACATTTTTTTTTTTTTTTCATTTGAGCAACTCACTAAACAGTCTAAAACCTAAGCACAAAAGCATTATTATGGTCAGTTTTAAAATTTTCAGTCCAACAGAAATTGTACACACATAAATAAACCTAATTTCCATTCTCATCTTTAACCATGATTGGCTGTCTCTACCAACACACTAAGACTTTTATAGCATCTTACCCACATTCCTGTAACATTAGAAATATGACCTTCTGTAAGACATTAGTGCTACTTTACTAAAATGTTACAGAAAAGTTGGTACTCTGAGGCATTTTGCAACATTTCTTAAAGGCACTTTCAGAAAACAGTTCCATGCAAAGACCAGTTTGTCTTTAAGCTGCCTCTGACCATTCATGAATCACAAATTGAGCCATCCATGTCCCGCATAGATGTGAGATTTCAGGAATAAAGCAAGTGTTGTAGAACCAATACAGGTATAGAGCAGAACACATGCGACGTTGACATCCAGCACTACACCTTAAATGTGTGACCGACGTCTCACTCACTTTCAAAACATAGTGGATTAACTCAGTTTTGCAATTCTCTTTGTATTTAACCAAATTTTAAAATTAAATGCAAAGTTGCTGTGCATCTTCGTTGATCTTCTCGTTAGTGAGTCTGTTAATTGCTGTTAAAACCTGTGACTAGCTGGTCAAAAAGTAAGTAAGTCACTGAATCTCAGTTACTACCTCACTTGGCAGCCTAAAGGTGCAACAGACAGGCTAGCTTCAACCCCCCCATGTCACATTGGTCCATTTAGAAGTTGCATCAAGATGGCTAGAAGGCATCAAAGGTCAGGCTTTTGTGAATGAGCCTACGTTTTTTGCTTTGTTTTGTGCAACAGTGATGTTGCTACATTGATAAAACATGATAACTCACTGGTTACCTTGTGAAACACAAATGCATTGCTACAACTTTGCTACATTTTGATTTTATACAGCTTGATAAGGTATTTTAAAGTTTAGTAGTATTTGTTTTTGATCGGTCATTGGAGTTAATGCTCTACTGGTCAACATACAGTAGGTGGTGCACATGGTGGATATGAGGTTAGCACTGTTGTAATCACAGTAAAACAAAATTTCTACTTTGAATCTTGGGTGTGCAGGCCTTTCTGTAGTTTTCATGTGACATATAACCTTGCGAGGTTAATGGAGGTTTTAAATTGTGAGTGAATGGTTGTGTCTCTGTGATGGACTGGCAATCTGTTCAGGGTGTACTGCGCCTCTCACCCAGTGACAGCTTGGATTGGCTTCTGCTCCACAAGCCTGAACAAAACAATGCGAGTTTGGAGAATAGATGGATACTGAACCTAGACAGTTTTTTTAATCATCTTGTATACTTTGCACTATATTATTTAAGCTTTATTTTCAAATGAAACATTTTTTTCTTGGCAGTGTTGGTAGGGGGTTATATTTGTATTTAAAACATTGTTTGCATTACAGCTATATGCATGTAAATGAAAATTAGACTGATAAAACCGCCCATTTTAGCATTTTTGAGACACTAATTGGTAAACTAGAAGCAAGGAAATCTGTTTGATTTGATGCTCTCAGTTCTGGAATCATTATCAGCTGAAAAACAGCTGAACTGTAAAACGTAACAAACATCAGCTTTATAATTTGATAAACTATATCAGTTTTTTTTGTTTTTTTTTCTGCACATTTCCACTTCACCCTACCAGGCAAATTATGCATGCATAGTCTGTTCAATGTGTAGGGCAAATTGTACTTTGTGGGTAGGGGAGGTCTTATGAGTGGTTTTCGTGTGCAGATGCTTAAACATCTGATTCATGGTGGAGATTTTTATCTTGCCGTGTTAATTTCTTAATGTAGCAGAATTGAAAGCACAGATAAGTGGTAAATGCAATGGTTCCAAGCTTTTATCAAACCAATATGCATCCATCTAGCCAGCCATTCTGCATACCCTCTTGTTCCACAGAAGAAAAAAAAAAATCAATGAACAATATGTCTTGGTGTACAAAAGGATCAGTTTGTCATTATGAAGAGTGAAGAAAGACCCAGTCTATATGTATATACGTGAAAACTCAGACTAGCCTGTCTGCCACCAACAGCCACGCCACATTTAAATCCCCTTTCTCCTTGGTTCTGATGCCCGGTTTGAACTTCAGCAAATCATCTTCACCACGTCTAGCTGCCTCAAGGCATTGCCTTTGCTGCCATATGATTGGCTGAATAGCCATTTGTGCTAACAAGCAATTGAACAAGTGTACCTAATAAAGTGGCCATGAGTGTATATGATTCCCAGTAAAGTTTGTTCTGCAGCCGCTGCAAGTCAGAAAACAAGCTGGAAAAAGACATATCATAACCCATTTCTTTGTGATTAGGCATGCTTCTTGAGCGCTAAAGGGATTTAGGACATGATAATAAAGATAAAAAGGAGACACAATAATCATTTTGTTATGTTAATTAAAGGCAAGAGGATTAACAACAACATAGGAGCCTTGTAAAGTTATAAACAGACAGGGGCTCTGATTTTTATTTATTTTTTATTTTTTCCAAAAAGCATCAATAATAAATGAATTTGGTCTGTGCTGTAATCAAACAGATTGTTTGGAACAAGGAGGAAGACAAAAGAAAAAGTAAACACTTTACATTAGAACTTGAAACACTTAAAATTAGAATTTTAGTTTAGGAAAAGTTTGGCTAGATCAGTATTCAGTATCTGGCAGGTCAGTGCTTAATTCTATTACATTTAAGTTTATAGTTGGACTGACTACTTAGCTTTGGCACTCAGCTGTAATGCACCATACTTACTGAGGTTGCTGCACTTATTTCCATAGAAAGCTTAAAACGAACAATGAATATTTTATAATTGTAAAGAACTAGTGTTGGGAAAAGCAAACATTTGAAGCTCTTTGAAACAGTGGCTACAGATAAACAACAATACAAATAAAAATTCCTTCTTTTCATTCACTCAGTATTTTTTTTCTTCTGTTAGTTTATTTAGAAGCATAAATAGAACTGGTAGTTTGCTTTTTATGCAGGTCAAATTTGTGCAATTGGAAAAGTTTGCTCCTGAAAGTACAATTAAAAATAAGGCAACGATTTGAGGTGATTACTTGCCAAACAGAAAACAGACATTTAGCTTCATTTCAATCAACGTTAATCTTTGCTCAGCTGTGACAGATGGAACTGCAACCCTGATCATGTAAAGTTGTGGACTTGTTTAAAAATAAATTATGTTCATTAAGTAAGAAAATGATTACATCTCATTAGTAAGGCTACTAATCAGCCCTTTACTCCAACCTGCAGCTGTGGCTGTCTGCCTGAAATGCTATCTGCCGCTCAAGCAATGTTTCTGTTCAGTTTCTCCTATTTTCTAAAGTTGTAAAAATATTGTATAACACTTTAACAATGCCTTGTTGCCACATGTTTGAATCTCTGTCACTGTCTGCAATTGTATGCCAGTAACTTAACACTGACAACAGTATTATTGGTTTTCATTGGCTTTCTCACTTTACCTACACTACTCTGCTTTGGTCCTAATTGTGTTGATTTTATTTGTTAGAAATAATTTTGACGTTAATGAAAACAAATTGTTAGTTTCTTTGCACAACAAAAGCTGAACAATTGATCAGTAAGGATCAGCTGTTTTTTTTATATTTTGGAAGTTTTTTGTATCTCGGATGTGAGGCACCTGATTCAGTAACCTGCAGCTGTCAGATATATGGTAAATTGTGTTTTTTAGGTTTTCCTGACACTTGTGTTGTAACTGACTGGTCAAATAGTCATTTTTGACACCTCTGGTCATTTACCTGACAGGGTATCAGTGGGTGCTGACTTGTTGACATGGCTTTCACACATTTGCTTTAATGTGATAAAGCCATTATTAACATTATTCGTTACGTTTATTTTTTGTTTGTTCCCCTGCAGGTCAAAATGTCTGCCACGGGAAAAGGTCTATTGGGTGTTAAAAGGTTAATGACAAGTGCAGAGGCACAGATGCTTTTGTGGACACACCACCTGAGGCTCTTTCTGCTGCACACAGCAAGGTTCTTGATTTGTAGAAAAATGTCAAGGATAGCTATGGACAAATTGAAATGTTAGCTGCTGAAAAATTACAGTGTAAAATAGAGCTGTGTTAAATGAACAATTTCAGTGTAGCTGGTAGTCACACCATTTGACAGGCTGGCATGTAACAACCAGCTAGATGTGCTTGAGGAAGTTTGGTAGTTTTGATTCATGAGGTGCATTGGATGATGAGGCTTTCAGATGACCTTAGCAGTTGAGAGGTTATTGCCTCCAAATCTAGGTTAAAGGTTTGTCTTGATCAAACCTCTGTGATATATTAATATTGATTTTGCATTCGTTAACATAATGAAATAGCCTGCCTGAAATTACATGTATTGACAGTAAAAGACTAATGAAAATATAACAATGTTAGTTACGTTTGATGACCCCCTGCCAGCTGTGGCCTCCCAATTAATCAAATTTTAATCTCAGTCATTATTTTGGCCTAAATGATCAGCTGATCCTGAAAATGCTTGCTTGGCAAAAAATAAAGCCTTTCATAAATTACTATCTGAGCTTTAGAGGCCAATAACAACTGTTCCTGCATTCAGCAGCATGAAACTTTCTGGATGCCACCTCATACTAGCAAGATGTACCTAATAAAGTGGCCGGTGAGTGTATATATTTATATTGTAAATGTTGGACAGGAGCAAATTGAAAAACAAATTGGATTTTAAACAATTTTTTCATATGATCATCATTGGGGGATTTTAAGGTCTCAGGCAAATTAAAAGGAAGATATTGGAGTGATGATAATAAATTTAGAACACCAGTCATGCTGATGCTGTAATGTCTGTTTTACTGAGACAAGGAAGCCAGCATGACAAAACTAGCAGCATGATGAAAGCATCATTGGCTTTAGTAGTGCTGTATTTGTCACCCCTCACTTCACGCATACTTGCCAGTTCAGTTCTGTGACTACCTCCAGTCCCAGTTCACTGGCTTTACCAGTGGTAGATTGACCTGGATTGCCTCCCTTTCTCTAAATCCACACTTTAACATGTGACTCTAAAACACAATGAAGACATATCAGGCCCTGACTGAGAGATGATAAAAAAGTACTAGAGACTGTGGGCAAAATGGCAAGAAAAAAAATAGGATAAACACTTATTCTTTCCAGTTTAGAATAACCAATTAACCTAACATGCTCGTTTTTTTAACTGGAGAAAACTGGAGTCAGCTCAGTTTACATCTGGTCAACAGGTGCTTATTTAAGTATAAATAACACTAATTTCCAAACAGTTTATATAAAAGTCACAAATGTTGTGTTCAGTTTAAGGGTTAAACTGCTGGCATAAAGTTGCTAGTCAGTATTCCATAATTATTTTTTAAATGGAGGAAAACTATTTCTGAGTCTCAACCACACTGACTCTAGATGCCCCATAATGAGAAAATACTATAAGGTTCTCGTCAATGCTATCAGAAGCAGGTGGTTGGACCTGCAGGAAGAAACCACTGAGGTGTGGGTATCACAGATGATCACTAAGCATGACATGTTTAATGACAAACTGTTTGAGAAAAAAAGAAAGGTAATGACTTAATCCCATGTGGACGTATGGAGCTGTAAAAAGGGCATTGGAGTGAGTTGGCTAGTGGGATGACCCTCCCGGGAGCACACGCCACCCAAGGCATACACATAAAATGTATGAAAAATGATTAGGCTGTGACTAATTGCCCGTTTAGTGTCACTGAAAGTTGTTAAACAGACCATTGCCTTTTAATACCTAAAGTAAGGAATGGAATTAATTAAGCAGAAATGTATTCTTCTACTCTGCCAGGCCTCTTTCTCACAGTCTTTAAAAACACAGTGTGATGGGGTTTGCACCTCAGGGAAATAGTTGGTAATGGTCTGAGAAAAGGATCTCCTTCCCTCAAGTCACTACTTCTATTTGGGTGACTGAATGAATCAAGAAATACACGAGCAGCTGCTGCAATAAAATGGAAGGCAGAAGTTAAATGAAAGTTTAGAAGGCAAAGGATTTATGACTGCACAACTGTTCCTTCTAAATGCACAATCATTAAACTGGAAATTCATAATGGTTTTAAAAAATATGCCATAATGTGTCGACAGTCAGTATAGTTAAGAATAGCAAAACACTGAAAATGACACACATACTGTGCTTTCAACTCTATTCCATTTTCTTTTGCTGAGAAAGACTGATTTTGTCTGTCAGATTACTCCTTTCTTGTTGACAAAATCAACTCTATCACTTTTGCAAACACTTCCATCAGTCTATGACATTTACACTGCATGCCAGCAGCATGAAGGTTAAAATACATTCACAAATACAATACTAGGTGCTCCATCATTCTTAAACATGGCATATCATCAGGAGCTGCTGCTTTAAAAAATAAATCTACATTGTTTGGAGATGAAAAAGTATTGAGAGATTAAAAGTAGTGTCGTGGACCAACCAACATCTAAAGGATTAGAGATATTTATTTTTCTCTGAGCTGACCTGGTTTAGCCCAAAGCAGTTGCAGGGTGATTTTTTTTTATGGGACAACTTGTAATTTGAGATGTAGAGTATAAGTCACCCCATAAAGTTGAAGGTCAGTGCAGAGACCAAGATCAGCTGGTTTTCGGTTTTAAAAATGACTGATCAGAAGTCCAATTTTGTCATTGTATTAAAATCACATATTCATCCATACTTGAACACAGACAGAAACAATGATGCCAGGTCATGACCTGGGGTGGGAAATCCATGGATGAGTGACTTAGTTTCTTTTTTTCCTCAGATTTCCCTTGTGGATTGTGTTTGGGATCATCACTGTGCCAAAAAAAGGAAAAAAAAATGAGCTACTGCCACTCACACACTTCATTTGTTCTACATGGTAGAACAAATTGGGGTGGTACCTTTCCTAATGATACATAACAACATGTTATCAAGAGTTTAAACATTCATCATTCACTTAGGCCTACTGCCAGATTTCTTGTCCATTTGTGTAATTTGACATTTTTCAGTCTTTTCACCCTTGTTCCTTTTCTTAAGAATGGTTCTTAAAAGCCATCTTTCCACTGCAACCACTTTTGAACTGGCAAAAATCAACAAAAAATGTAAAAAAAAAACCACATAAATGAAACAAAAAAAACATGACTTTCACATACTGTAGCTAAACATGTTTTAAATGTCTGCTATATCTATATTTACCCTCCAACTTTGTCAGAATTTTTACAAAGATATGCCATGTGTATTTTGAATAATAACTTTTTGTTGACTGCCCACACATAATGTCATAAAACCTGGAACAGTAAGGCTAATATTAATGATTTCCAAATGACAATGTCCCTGTTAAATCGGAAGTCTTGGAATTGGGTCAGTGACTACATCTTTACTTCCAATCTCTGTTGTTTTATGTCAAACACATCAGCATTCACTGTAAAAAGCAAACAGCCCTCAGTAATTTGCATGTCAATACAATGGTATTAGAATGAGAGGCAGAGCAATCAGTTATCAGGCTCTTTTCTTGTGGAACCAGCTTCCAGTTTAACTGAGAAAAGCAGATACTGTCACCACCTTCAAGATTAGACTTAAAACCTTTCTCTTTGATAAACCATATCGCCAGTGTTGAGCACAAACACATTCAAATGGGAACATTCATGATTGGCGTTAATATTTTCTGTGAACTTTGAACTTTAAACAAGACTTCTTTTTTTTTAACCGAGGATCTTGAGCTGAGCACAAATACAATACCCGACTAAAGACTTTACCTTTTGAAAAAAATAATAAATAAACAGGATTTAGTTCATTACTGGACCGTGAATTTAACTCAAAACTGGTGAATTGTGAACATGAATTAATTCAGTTTTTGAACAGTTTTTTTCAACTTTTGATGGCTTATTGAGCCGTGTCTTTAGTTTGGCTGCTTCTATTGTTACTCTTGATGTAATTATATACCATTATTGCCACTTACTTACAAGGTATGAGGGAGACGTTCATTGCACATTTATCTGTGATTAATGGTCAGTCAGAGGCAGCATAAAGATGGACTAGTCTTTGCAGCCATTCTGCAAAACTGTTTTGTGAAAAAGCCTATAGGGGATCAAAGTTACTGTGAAAGTCATGTGTCAGGGTTAAAATGATACCTGTTGATAAAACTTGCAAGTTGCAAATGAGTCCTCCATTATCTCATCCTCTATCATGCAAATGTTTTTTTTGTTGTCGTTTTGTGGCTGTAAAAATGCTAAACGGGGTAGCCCTAGAGCATGTGTGTGACTCTGGGTTAAAAGTAGGAATCACTGTGTATCACTATGTAAAACATGATTCTATTCTTTCACACAGTTCTGTAGGTGCACCTCCATGACTTCTATTATCCACAAGTCATATTCCAATAATCCCAGTCATGACTAAACTACTATCCATGAAATAACTGGTACCCATCATTTGTCCTCCACATTCTCCATCATGTGCATAAAATATAAAATTCCTTCCCTAACAATGTCTGTCAACAAAAAAAAAGCTGGAAAATCTCATTCAAGATGTACACAGACAATCATGGAAACACTCAAGCATGTCCATGTGTTTGTGAGAAGAGGATCAAACGTGTCTATCATACTGAGTATAATTTGTCTGCTACTCATTAAAAGTTAGTAAAACCTAAGCAGAAACCACAATTATTATTATTTTTTAAGGTTTCTCCAACATTCCCTGGAGCATTGTATTTTTAATTGCACACAGTCCAATAGCTGTGACAGACATGAGGTGGTGTAACAATTTCACAACAATAAATCAGATTTCATGTAAATGGAGCAATTATAAGGAACATGTTGTTTTGAGAAATCCTACAAATAATTAAGTTCGTTTTCAGTAACTCACCCCCCCCAAAAAAAAAATAAAAAAATAAATAAAGATAATAAAAATCTACAATGTCCACATTGTAAGTTTAGTTGATGTCATTCAGTTTCCAAACGCACAAACAATATGTTCTCAACTGCATTGTCTACAACATAGTGTGAACAATAAATTCATTTCTTACACAGGGAAAATTCTGATGTTCTTTTTTGGCAAGGGATTTACACAAGTGGTTTCATTTGTGTCAATTTTAAGTACATGGAAAATGCTAATTTTCTGATTGAGGGTGTTTTGATGCCAAACTGTTTGAATGGGTTTTGAATAACTCTTGTCAATTTGAATACTCCTAATGCCATCTTATGATTGATTGGTTTGGCTGTCAGAATGCAGGGTAAAATCACTGTAGCCTATAGTTGTTCTCTGTCAGTGCAAACAGTCAGTTAAGACGACAAAGTGATCTTACACTCATCAGAATAGTTCTGTACAGGCAGCCTCATTCTCATCCTCTCTTTTCTCATTTGTATTTATTGATAACTTGGAATTGATTACCAGTAAAAGCCAATCACGCTGCAAGAAATGCGTTTAATCAGTCATTTCATGAAATCTTTGTGCTGTTAGAAAATATAATTTTGCAGTTAGGAAGCATCAAACTGTAGATTGACCTTCTGTCTGCTAGACACAGAAATGTGACTTCCCTTTATGGTCCAAACGATGCACAGTGAAAACCCCCAAAACTGTCCAACCTGTGGGTCTGAGAGGCTTCATAAACATTTTAAACAAATTTCATGAGTAATAGCACACATTTAAACTTGTCAGTGAAGGATTAGCATACTTCTAATTATATGATACTAAATATGGATTTATTTACTCACGCCAGGAAATAAGCATGTTCATTATCAGCATTCTGACCGTTGTTCCAGAACACTTAATCGGACCGCAACCACTTCTGTTTGTTGGAGGAATAATTCTGTTGTGAACAGCTTACAGACTTTAAAGGAAATTAGAAACCAAGCAAACACATTCTCATATGTGTTGAAATACATATTTTCTTCCTATTTCTATGTGTTATTTGTAACTCTACTGCAAATATTCTTGCCTCTGTTACTATCAAAGTACATAAAAAGGGCAATCCCGTCCCTTGTGCCCAGTGACTTAAAAGGAAGAAATATGGTGTCATTTATCAAGTTATTTGAATTTATTATTAATATTTTTAATCCCAACATTTCTTTTGAATTCTTTCTCTCTTTTTAATGTGCATAGCAACTATGGTACATATGCTGAGATCTGAGATTTTTAACCTTCACATCTTTGCTTTCAGCCTTTGTAGGAACAGGGCACATTACTAACAACATTTGCAACATGCAATACATTAGCATTAAACATTATTTATGCACCTGTAATTTAAAATATTTAGTGCAATTTTACAATATTCTGTGTTTTTGAACTTTTTTAAATATAGGCAAATTAAATTTATCCATTGGAGTGTCTATGGGTGTTTTTAGACCACATATCGATATCACTGCACACTTTTATTTACTTGTATTACTCTATCAGAATCATTCAACATCTGTGTTGTTGTCAAACACATTACAGAATCGGGCAAGCATTAAATATAGTTGTCTTTTAAATATTAGGCTATCCTGGTCCTCATCTGTCTCTTGTTAGTATAAAAGGAAAACATATTGGTACATTTCGCTCCATTTGCTTTTTATACTGATTCAAGGAGGTAGGAAGCAGATAATAATATGTGCAATTATCCCCAGCATCAAAATTGAAGCACATTTCAAAGCAGACCCCCTGAACACCTGCTTCTGCTACTTCTACTGCATAGTTGAGTCACTGAAACACCAGTTTGATGAATGTGAACATAAGTTTGTCCGTAACTGCAAAGCGTAAGCTCAAACTTTGCTAGGTGGATGAAATTGCAATACATAGACTCAGCCAGTGAGGTGCCATGATCAGTATCTGTGAGAAGCTATGCAGAATGTCTATTTTTTGTTTTTTTATGGTTAGTGGAAACTTGGTATGAGTGACCTATTATAGCTCTGTACAAGATGGTAAATTTACTGAGCAGACAGCAAAGATCAGTTGGAGAGTAGCAGGATTTACACTTTACATGCTCATTAAGTTCTAGTCTGACACCAAGGGTGTCCAAAAGCCTTGCCAGATTGCCAGACAACAGGCCAGCAAAGGGCCCACACGGCCTTTTTACTGCCATGCTTTCTAGCTTTATAGTCCATGCTGAAGAGCTGAGGACACAAGAACAAAAATAGAGAAGTTAAAAGGCTACAATCCATAGCCTAAAATGGTGTCCTGATTACTAAGCTACATAAGAGATTTTTTTTTTTTACTGTCTTACAGTTCATTATAAATAAAAATAGGCTGTACGTTTGTGATTTTTTAAAATGATGTAACATCATCAATTGTACTATATACAAAGTATTTTACAACAAAGCACATAGCTCTAATTTAAAGGGAACCATTATTACTTCTATATTTATTACAAATCAGTATCTCTGTGGTGATCTCCTGTTACTCATACAATCTTGTTCTCAAGATTTGAAAACCAAGTAACTGCAGCCTTTTCTCAGCATATTTTTTAGTTATGTTTAAAGAGGATCATAAAATGTCACCAGTAACATCAAAATGTGGCACATTTCTGTTACTTGGTGTATTAGCTGGAAACAAACCATACAATCAGAATATACAAATCAGCTGTAGTGGCGACATATGGGACTAAAAATGCTGAGGGTAATAGTTTTCACTTTAGAAGGATTCATTTATACAAGCTCAAACTGGTCATGTTTCTTTCTCACAAGCAAAAACAGTTGATCAGTCATGTGATCAGTTGTGAGTTTAATTTTCAGTGTTTTACAATTTATTCACTTTTTGTTTAAAGTTATATTCAT
>JAOXNZ010000044.1:14939266-14950801 GCA_028566095.1 Kryptolebias brasiliensis | reverse complement strand
CTAGTTTGGAAGCAACAATATGATGTCAAAGCATCGAGGATTAGCTTTTTTAGTGAAAAATATTTGAACTAATACAGGTGAACACATGCCATGATACCAGTCATAAAGAGCTCTTATCTGCTGTGACAGTAAAAATATACACACTTGTTTTTACTTCTTTGTTCTAAATTTGGGCTAAATCTAGAGAGCAACACATAACGTTCTTTTAATTTAAATACATTCTTGATGAAACATTTGCCATTTGTTTTGGGCAGAACACAACAGTATTAGAGTGCAGTTTCCACACGTCTTTTCTTCCACCCTGGTTCAGGGAGCTGATTGACACTTGACTCCACTTCACCCCCTCCAGATCCATTCTACAGCTTTGCACGACTATGCAAAAGTAAATATGGAAGCAAATTACACTCTAACTCTTGAAGGACATTGTTACTGAGTGATAGAGCATGTGAACTTAAACTAGCACTTAACAAACTGATAGAAAAATACTTAACTGGAAATTAGATTCTCAGATACTTACCACTTGGTAGTTTGGCCACAAACGTTGGTGTAGAACATCTTTTAGGGCCAGTCTTGACAGTCATGTGTTGAACTGGCTTAGGTTGGGGAAACACTGTACCACAGATAGGATGGCTAAAGTCATAAAACACTATAATTTTTCCATCACTTACTGGGTCCACAAACTTTATTGTCAGTCCATTCCTCAGTGTTTTGATATTTTTAAAAGAAAACTTTCGCATATTTTTGGCAAATTTTAAACACCTTTTATGTGTTTGCTTGATGATGTTGCTAACAGTGTATTCAAGAACAAATCAACACATCACAAATCCTAAATTTGAGCTGAAGGTTGGGAGAAAAACTGGAGTCAATAATAGTTCAGATGAGACTGGATTCAAAATGTTCAGCAAAGTACCAGAGCACTGTCTTTTTTCATTCTTAACTTAGATCAATTATAAAACTCCAGATGAGAGTTTGCTGTTAATTTCAAAGCAACGTTTTACTTCTGGAGTAAAGTGAATGCAGCATAAAGTAAAAAAAAAAAATAAATAAATAAAATAAATATAGGTAGAGTGAAAAAGGCTACGCTGAGCTCACATTATGTAGAAATTTGCTGCAAATCTGAACTGATCACTGACAGAGACACCTTTGTGCTTATGAAGGGTTTAAAAATGTGCAAGGTTGTCCTCTTTGTAGTTTTTGAGTTTTTAATGAATGAAACGATCAAAATATGTGATTTAAAGTCAAGAAAAAGTGATAGTTTTAACAATATGCCCCAGTTGTTAGGTGTGGAAATCCATTAATCTTTTGACATTCCTCTGAAGTGCTTTGTCAGCAAGCCACCATGAGTGTGCAAACCGACCCTGACATTTGACTAATTGCAGTCATTTAGGAATGATCACTGCTACAATGTATTGAAATTGTGCAGTCTAATACCACTTTCACCCCCTCTACAGTCTGCTGACCTATTTTACAGCTGGAGTATAGAGCAACTTGGAGACACACTAGAAAGCTCAACTAATTAGAGCAAGGTAAGTACTGTAGAATGTATTGTAATTAGAGACTCTTTATTTCCATGAGTTTCGGTCTGACTTTTTTAGAAGCAAAAAAAGGAAAACAGTCACCGAAACAATTCATCATTCGCTCCCTCAGCATCACTGAACTTCAGCTCATCCCCCTTCCCTCTGCTCCACAGCGTGCTCACAGAAGAATGACTCTAACCTGTCCTTGCCACCTTCCAAGCGGCTGCGTTTTTGATGAAGACCTCTGTCACAGCCTTCTGGGCACAACAGGAAGGCCTATTACAACCAGAAGAATGCATGAGAAGGAATGAATATAGTAGAAGCGAGTGTACGAGAAAGTATAGGGTGTACACTGTAGAGAGAGTAGTAAATATGAGTGATGGGAAAAGACCTTTGTAAGGTGAAATAAGGGGCACTTAGGGACTTGCCGTATACATTGCACCTGTCTTATCATCATTTAACTCTTATTTGTTGGCCTTACTAAACTGTCAGCAATTCCCTGCCTTCTTGGCCTTTACCTGTAAAATATCATGGAAATGCTGACAGGCTGCCAAACAGGAACAGTCTGGAAAAGACTTCTGCTGCTTTTTGTTGACTTCTATTTATTTATTTATTTTGTCAGAATTAGAAACCCATGCCAAAAGGTGCACTTAGCTGCATTTGTATTCAACAGTCTGCCTTTGAAATGCAGTTTCACTTAAGAGTGGTTTCTCTAAAGAATTCTTTTTTTTTTCCTACTCACAAGAAACTTTGAAATATCTACTTAAATACAAATATCTATCTATTTCTGAACATTCTGTTTTCCTCACACATGCTTCCACTATTTCCAAAGTCTGTTGGTGATGTTTCCAGTAATTTTGTATTTTTTCCAGACCAATTCAATTGTCTTTTGATGTATTCCTCACTCAGCTGAGCATGTCATTACACACATCATTTGTGTGCAATTTGATGCAGTTTGCTACAAGGTTACATTTATACTGTGGTGAAGTTTGAGCCCTTGTAGCATTTCAGCTACAGTCATTTTCCCCTCCTGTCTGTCTTTTTCACTCACCCTCAGAAATTGCTTCTGCGATGATTCCACACTCTTCTGTTTTGTTCAGTCATGCCACATTTTTATTTCACAAAAGAGCTGTTCCAATTATCAGTAAGTTAATGTGATGAACATGGTAAGTCTCTTCTTTTTGTTTGGCTCTGCTGATCATTTCTTTTTAAGCACACTGCAGCATGAAAACATATCAATTTGATACTTTATGTCAGTTCAACAGATTTAGCAATTGTGGAATTTGGACATTTCTATTTACTTTTGAGTGGCGATAATAATGAAGTGTGTTTTCTTGTTTCTGTCAAGATTAAATTGGAAAGACTTCTAAAATTATGGGGTCATCAACCTCTAGCTACTTTGTTTTCACAGTTAATTTTGGCAGCTTTATTTTATGAGGAACCTTTTTTTTTGCCATAAATTAAACTCTTTGATTGTTTTTTTTTTGTTTTTTTTTACACAGACTTCTGACAGAATTATATGTTGTAGGTAAAAGTCTCAGGGTTCTCAATAATTTTGAAGACATTGTTTTGTTCCAGGAGCCACCCCAACACACACACACACTACTATCTACAGTCCATGCCCTTCATCACCTGTGAAGGTCTAATCTTATCTGCTGCCGTTGCATGGCTCGTCATTAATCACTCCCCAAACCCAATCAAATGGTGACTGATGGCTGATCTGGCCTTGCCCGGCCATTCCTCAGGTGCTCTGGATGGTTTGCTGGTGCACTATATTGTACAGATCCCTTGGCTGATTATGACTCCTGACTGTGTGTATAAAAAAGAGCAGTGTCCTCCACAAGGGGCACACCATGTGCCGCATAACCCTGTACCAACTGTTACCTAAAGTTCAGCACATTATGTTGCTGCTGCTGACTCTGGCTCTGAGTATGACTTTGCAAGAGTTTGAGCCATGAGTTTGGTTGCCTTACATTTTCGTTCAGTGGCATTAAACCATTTTCTTGTTTGAAAAAAAACTGAGACACTAAGTTGCCATTCATCTTTTTGTCAGAGTTAGCACAACATGTAGAATGAACAGGAAAGGGTGTGTGTGCATTGAAAAAAAATGAGAAAGGTTTACAGAGTTTGAACAGAAGACTTTGCCTTTAGAAGCTGCAGAATACAAATGAGACAAAGTTGAAATTCATCAGCTTCAGGAACCTTGGCCATTAATCAAACCATAGTAGAGTTCTTCATTTCATGATCTTTTACCAATCAGCAAAGCATCTGTTTTCCTCTGCTAACTCAAGGAAAAAAGTCTAGAGAGGATGAAGTGTATTAGGGGCAAGAAAGGAAACTATTGAAGTGGACATTTTTGTATTTTGGTGCATTAATCTACTTTTTTAATTAGTTTTACCCCACACCGTTTGTTAGTCACTCAACTGAGTGTCCCTCTGGTTGTGACACGAGAGCTGATTGGGGATAAAAACCAATACATGCCCAGTGCTGATGTCAAAACACAGATGGCAGGACTCAGTTTGCAGCCCTCTGAAAGAGTTGTTGTGTTTAATCTTCTCCTATGGACTGGTCTAGCCAGAGGACTTCCAGGGGGATGTGTTGCGTCTGTTGGTATCGATCTCCATTAATTGCTGTGACAGTGAATAAATGAAATTAAACATAAGGCGATATGTGAGACAGAAAATGCCACTTATTTCTGCACACAATGCACAAGCACAACAGTAGTAAGGACAAGACAGGCACATTTACACACATTCACAAACACATCTGTTTTGTATGAGTTGTCATCGGCAAATGATCTTTCCGGTCGACAGATGATTTGGCACTAGTGCACTCAGGTTTTCATAACCTTTAGATGCCTCCTGTCCTTGTCCTACGGAGAACCGAGGACAAAGCTCTGCCCTATTAGAGATGAATAATGAGCTTGTTGGCAAAAGAGACGTTGCTAATGTTTTGTCCAAATATCTCAGATCTGTCCCCAATGATAATGTATTCAGTGCCAATGCCAAACAGGTCTAAATTTGAAGAGGTGATTTCATCTGCAGATATGACTAATAATATCTGCAGAGGGAATGAGAAGAAAATACCTTCCTCTCACATTGGGAGGGTGAATGAGCACCACAATATAAGCCTGGGTTATTTGACTGTAATTGATGCATTGCTTGTGTGGTGGCATATTTTTGTTTGTTTATGCTAATGGATGTGAGGACCTGTTGGTCTACTAAGCAGGGAAATGGCAGCCAATGCTCCAGGGAGCAAGTCATTGATCTCTCTTCATTGCCTCTTTCTTCACAGGTACTTGGGAGTGACTGAGCCAACGCAAGACAAAAGAAAACATTATACAAACCCAGACAAAAAGCAAATCACAAAGTTACTTCTGGTTTGTGCATGTTTAGCACACCAACCTACAGCTAATTAATGCTTGTGTGGCCTCGACCAAGCTGTCTGGTGTAAAAGTGCACAGTCTGCTCTACTCATATTGGGCTCTTGAGGACTAATGCTGCCTAAACAGCACAGCTGTAATTCCCTTAAGCTGTGCACTATGCAATAACTTTAACACAAGAGCACAGACACAGAAACAGAGGTGGGCTGTTATGAATGTGCTTCTCCACATCACCTAATAATCTGCAGCATTGCTGTGATCATTTTGACTTTTGAGGACTTTGCACATCACAGGCTGGAACTGGAGCAAGCTACCCCAAACACCAGCGGATCTATGCAGTGGTCTACATAGGTAGATTTCATCTAATTTAACTTGACTGGTTTATCAACAGTTATTTTTAGCAATATTCTGAGCAGTTATTCATTTGGATCAAAAATAATAATAAAAAAAACAAGTATTTGAGAGAGCGAGAGAGAGAGCGAGAGATCATAAACAGTGCATTTTTTGGAAGGTCAAGTCCCCATTTAGTGATCCAAGGCAGAAAGGTCGGTATCATTGAAGTCAGCAAGGATTTTCCACTTAAAGATTTCAACATTTAACTTTTCTTTTTAAAACTGAAACCACTCACAAAGCTTTTCCCCAGGGTAGATTATTGGTCTGTGGAAAATGAATAAATGAAATAAATATATAAAAATAAAAAGAAATCATTGAATGGGAACACTCTTTCACCATCAGCTTTCATGCCTGGTCCCACTTTTTTTTTTTTTTTTTTTTTTTTTTGAAATGTCAGTTCTTTAGGGCAACAGTTCTAATTTTCGTTCTGCTCAGTGTAAGTAAATAGTTCTGACTGTGAGTTTTTGTTCACCGATCCCAGGAGAGTGGCTTGCATGCTCAGCAAAGAGACCTCTCACTGCAGCCTCCCTCTAACATATTGATCAGGAATGGCTATTGGCGCTAGCCCTGTGAATAAAATGCTGCTCTACTGAGTTCAATTCCCCACTGGGCGACTGAATGAAGAGACAAAACCTTTTAGACTTTTTTCCTTTCTTCCCAAAATGCTATTTAGCTGCTAAGTCGAATGAAGCCTGTAGCGGGCACAGAGGAGGACAAAAATTGAAATGTCACTGTTGTGGAGCACAACTTCTGAAATGTCTGTGTATCTGTTTTTCTGCCTGTCACTCACACGTTTCATGGAGCAATCACAATGAGATGCTTTATAAAACCAAAGGTAAATAGTGTTGTTTTCTGACTCTACGCTCAGAGTCATTTGTTGACATCAAAGAGAGGAGGAAGCAGCTTGACATGTGCATCTAGAGACATTTCCCTGCTGGAAGCAATAATCCCCCTGACATTTGAAATTACTGGAACATGAAAAAAGACAATGTTTATACAGATTTAGGGTACAGAATGAGCAACGTTTTGTATCAGCATGATAGAAACAAGCATCTTTTCTGTCTTTGTGACTTCTACTATTGTGTGATGAGGGGAAAAGACTTCTGCATAATTTCATACTTCCAATTATGGTCATTTAAAAATATTCTGGTAAAAAGGATTGCTTTTGTAATCTCCATCATGGGTTCACATGATTATACTTACTATGTTCATTCATCCTATCTTCTTACATGGGAACAGGCACTAATGTTTTGGTCCACCATAACCCTTCATCTTAATGTTGTGCTGTACTTCTTTTCATTTTTTTTCCCTGAGCCTCAGAATGACTTTAGGTAGGCAAGTGGTTTCCCATATATCATTTATTTATTTAGTAATTAATTTATTTGTGTATTAATCTATGAGCTATGTATTTAATATTAAATAATGCACAGTTCTCTTCATGAGATTTATGAGAAACTTCAGGCTTTCTCAGTGGTCCTTTGTTTTCTGTTTGGTTGGAATATAGGGCAGTACAGTTTGAGTGCTCTTGTCTGAGACAGTCTGTGTGCTGCTATTTCGTAACAGTTTTTTGCGGCAGCTGGGATTTAGGAGACCTTTCCTGGGTAGTGTGTGAGCTCCTGTCATCCCCTTCACTGGTGAGGAGACATAGGAAGGGTCCAGACAGTTATGGAGAAGAGAGTGCTCAGAGGAAGAACGTTTGGGGACAACTGAGCTGCCCAGGAGGCTAGGCTCAGTATCACTATCTGGAGTAGCACAGCCACTCTTGTCCTCTTGTAACTCCTCTTGCTCCTCCTCCTCGTCATCATCGCAGCACAATGCATGGTACAGAATTTTATCACTAAAGCGAACTCTTTCTCTTGTGCCAGAAGTACGAGAGGTCTTTTGGCTGTGTGTGGAGCTGCTGGCCTCCTCGCTGGATGAATCTGGAGTAATAATGCGTGGTCCATTAGGGATGGGAAGCCCGCCGTTCATCTGGGAGTAGACCGATGCAGTGCTGGGAGGTGGTGTGGGGGTCTGGGTTTGAGTGGGGATGGTCTCATGGCCCAGCTCCTGCCGTAGATCCCCTTGTTCACTCGATCCGCGGGCAGCTGCACCCGCAGCCTCTAAGTAACTGCAAAACTCCCAACTGTCAGAAAGCACATCTGTGTTGAGGAAGTCCAATCTAAAAGCTTCTCCCAAACCTCGTTCGCTGCTGGATGTGCTGCTGGCTGTGGCCACTGTCCAGTCATCTGGCTCCAGGTCAAAGTCAAAGTCAGACGTTAATTTATCAATTTGACCCACCACCTGGAGATTAGGAAAAACACACAGGAGAAAAAAAAAACTAATGAGACATTTCAGAGAAGCACACTAGAGACAAAATGTGAAAAAAGATGACTTACTTTTAACTAGGTTTAAAATACATGCAGGTAAAGTCTGTGGATTAAGATGTCCACCCTCTTTAAATTCTAGAGGTTTATGTTTCAGGATATAATAAATATGTATATATAGATATGTCTGGTCTTTACCAGTTTCTACAATTATTCAACTCTAACCTTAAGTGTACAAAACCAAAATCCACTCGTTACTTTTTTTTTAACAAAGACACAGCCAAAATGGCTTTTTGTGAAAAACTAACTCCACCCCTTGATTGAGTAACTGGTAGAACTACCTTTAAAAGCAGTAACTTGAAGTAGCTGTTTTCTGTATGGCCGCAAGTCTTTCAAAAGCTTGTGGAAGAATTTTGGCCCTCTCGTCTTTACAGCATTGCTTCAGTTCATTAAAGTTTGTGGGCAACTGGTTTTGCACAACTCTCTTAACCCTCCTGAAGCCCTCGAAAGAGAGAGAGATAGAGAGAGGTAGAGAAGCCCTTGTAACTTTGGGTCAATTTGACCCGAAGGCGACAGGAGGGGTAAGGTCCCACCACAGCATTTCAATCAAACTGGGGTCTGGACTTTGACTAAGCCATTCCAACAAATTGACTCTTTTCTTTAAGAGACATTCTGTTCAAGATTTGCTGTTGGGTTTGGGATCATTGTCCTGTTGCATATATTTATCATATATTTAGTTGTCTGATAGATGGCCTCACGTTGGACTCCAGAACACTTTGGTATATGTGTTGCTATACATTATGGTTGATTTGTACTTTGGTGTCAGCTGTCCAAAAGACATTGTTCTAGAAGTCTCGAGGTTTATTCATGCAACTTTACAGACCTAAGTCATGCTTCTATATTCTTTGTAGAGAGAAGAGGCTTTTCCCAATTGTACTTTCATAAATAACAATAAACATGCTAAGTGAGGCTTGTAGTCTTAGATGGAGTATTTTTTTCTTCCAATTTCTCTGAGCATTGCATTGTCTGACCTTCGGGTGAATTTGCTATGACGTCCACTATTGGGAAAATTGGCAACTGCCTTAAATGTTTTCCATTTGAGAATAAGCTTTTTCACTGTGGTCAGGTAAACTCTGGATTGTTTGGAAATCACCTTATAACCTTTTACAGATTGATGGGCAGCAACAATTGCTTTAAGGTCACTGCTGATGTCTTTCCCCCTTGGCATTTTGTCAAAACACACCTGGATGCTCCAGCCCAGCAAACTGCCAGAGCTGCTTTTATAGACGTGGGCACAGTTGCTGATGATCAGTTAAACAAGTATTACAACTGATATGTTTGTTTCTTTTTACATTAAAAGAACATAAACAGACTCATCCAATAAAACCATCTTGTAAAATAAAACAAAAAGTAATAATTGTGAACTCTTTTTACGGAAATCTCTGTGACAGTTTACTCAGTACTACATTAAATGGCATTTCCAGATGCTTTTCATGCTTGGCATCTCACTAATCTGCCTTCCCCCTGCTGGGAAGTTTAACAGAAAGCTCAGATTTATTCAAAGCTGCTAATAGATTTGTGTTTGCCTTTACACGAGTTTTATCCGTAAATCCTAAATTGTTTGTTAATGTGTTTGGAATTGGTTTGATTTCCATCACGGCCTCCTGCAGACAGGTGTTTTAAATTGCCTCTATGCTACATCAACACAAAATTAAATAGCCACTGAAATGAGGTTGTAACATTGAAAACGTGTCATGACTCATCAAAGAGGATTGTGAGACAAAGAAAGACAAGAATAGAAAAAGCCTTTCAGCTGAGGGGATAAAGCTGGGTTTTTAAATCCAGTAAGTTCTTTTTGTTCTAATATTGTATCGTAGCTGTCCCATTAGACAAGATGAACCTTAAAAAAAAACATTGGACTTATTGAATGTACTCTTTACCCTGTGCTTTTTGATATTTGTACTTTGAGGTTTATATTAATTGCAGCAATTTTGGTACCAAAATAAATAAACAGAAATGTTCAGCTGCTGCAGAAAAATGTATCACTTAAAAGCATTTCATTTATTGTTTTCCCCAAAACTGACCTCAATGCTTCTGTCATCAGCAGCCATAGTGTTGAGTGTTTGATGAATAGAGTGTCCTTCAGTGTAATTTACTGTGGTTTGCTGACAACACCTAAAATCCGAGCCCTGTATACTTGACATTTTAGTTCCTTCAATCACCATGTTCTGCTCTCAACAGTCTATTGTGAAAGGAAAACACTCAGTACTCATGTAGCCTGTAAATTAAACATTTCCCCAAACTATTTAGCAATTAAACGGTGTTCAGATTTTTTTTTCCCTTTTACAACATGCAGATATGGGTTTGCAACATAATTGCAGATGAACAGCAGTAAAGGTATGGTTTCATCCTGAGATTTGTGTAACAAAATCCCTGTTTTTTTCTCCCTCTGTAATTATTTGAAGCATTTACTTCAGTCACGCTCTAATGAATACGAAATGGGTATGATTAAGTTACCATCCTAATTCTATCTTTTGTACAATTTTAAAGTATGTGTTGCATCCCAAGTTGTTTTTATTAGCATTTTATGCATTTCTACTTAAGAATACATATAAATTCAATATTCAGTAAATGACAAACAAAAACAAATTTATAACCTTTTTTATGTAAAAAGCAGAAGAGATAAGTTAATTACTAATCTTTCAATTTATTTATTTTTTTCTCTCTGACTGTGAACTGATGAATTAAAAAAAAGAACAAGATCCATTTGAAGATATCCGAAACACGTCAACATGTGTAATGAGATGTTTTAAACTTACCACTGGTCCTGCAAATTTAGAATTTCTTACTCAGAGGACTTTTTATCCTGTTAAGCCAAAGCACCTTTCTTTGAATCAAGCTTTATACCCCTGCATGCAAGGCATTGGCTCATCTGTTTACAAGCCTCTCTGCTGATCTGCCAACCACATCATCGTTCACCTCATGAGTACCTGGACCGTGCCTTTCAGCTGGCAGACTGTCTAAGGGAATCGGGCTGTATGAATCCTCTAATCCTTGAATGACTCAACCTGTTTGCTGTGTGATTTGCAGACTTTTACTCATGGAGCTGTTAATGGAAGATGGTTCCCAAGGCCAGGAGGAGACTAAATAGCTTAGTTTACTTAAAAACACAATTTAATTTATTCAGTGTATTTAAAGAGATTGTTTGTTAGTAATAGTAACAGAAATTATTTGTAAGTTTTGTCTGTATGTTGTAGGTTAATTTAACATTATATATATATATATATCTCAATTCAAAGGGTCAGAGCTAAATCAAGCAAATTGATCATGCAATAGTTAGATATCACAGCCCCTCTCACAAAACAGTTCTGTGATAAGGCTCAACAATGAGCCTCTTTTTAAGCTGCCTCTAGCCAATCATAAATCATAAATCAAGCTGGCGATGTCTCGCAATGATGTGAGTTTTTATACTTGAAGCCAGCATTGTGGAACCACAGGAGGTGTTGAGTGGAACCTAGCAACGTGGAGTACAAAGCATAAAATGTGTGTTGGACATCTCCCATCCAACAGTAAATCCAGCAGCCATCTGGTCACACAGACTGTCTGTCATCACTACATCATATCCTCAAGCTACGATGTCGGCTTACGGTTACATATATCAACCGTTTCAGCTCTGTTAGTATCTCCTTTGGCAGTTTAGATTTGTAACAGTGGCAAAATGACTTTGACTCCTCCTATCCTGCCTTGGTATTTACAAAAATAATACTGAAACGAGAAGATGGCAACTCAGGCCCAACTTGAAAGTGTTTTGTGAAATGGGCTCATGATTCTATTCTTAGACAAAAGGAACATTTAAGATATCCTGAATATCATTGAGTTTCATTACGTTTTTTTATTTTTGACTTGGAAGATTACTAATAAATATTTCCAACAAATA